>NJCR01000823.1:0-281320 GCA_002234235.1 Fusarium hostae
TTTCCGTTGACAGAAAAAAAAATGGATTTAATTTAAATTTTATAGAAGAGAGTGAAGTGGCTTGTTGTAATGACGCGTCGAGGGTGTTGTGGTGTGCGGGGTCGGGGGGTGTACGGGGTGATGGGGACATATGTTAGTCTCCAGTAAATTTATGTAAATTAGCTCAGCGTCGTCCACACTAACGTAGCCCACAGCATAGGGCTAACTAAAGACCCTTGTCGAACATCTCCATTTCAACACCAAACACTCGACGATACCCAATGAGTCTTTTATCGTACCGATAAAGTTGTATACTATGCCTGCCTTGTATGCAGCTTGCGATTCGCGGATTATTCAGTGAGTTTGCTCATGCTTCGCTTGGACCTTTCAACTCGAGTCATTTATTAAACAACCGGGTACACTAGCCGTTAGGACAAACCCACAGATTGACAGGGCTGACGCACACGAACTGGTAGCTAAAGCCGAGGTTATACACACGACAGTTAGTCATGCGCGCTTCACTACTGGACTGCATAGCAGTATCATCCAGTTCCGACCGCCTCACCTATGCTCATCCACTTTAGTCGTAACTTGCCAGGAGAAAACAAGCCACTTTTGGGTATAGCATGAAGTGCTACTGGTGGTGTTTCTTTCGCAGTGCATTCCTGGCTAGTCGTGTCTCGGATCAAAACGATCCGGTAAAACATCCCCCTCGCGCTACTGCACAGGTCCAACAGCTTCATGGTGCCCAGAGCCACAGAGAACTGGGAACAAGTCAAATCCGGGGCGGTTGAGGGCATATCCTGGCAAGGAATTCCGTGTCCTGCGCAACTAAGTCAGCGTCTATCATTGGACCAAACAATTGTCGCGTCCTTGTCGGATGTTCAGGTGCGTCTGGCCTGGCCCATCCACGTCAAAGCCTGCAGCCACTAGCTCTCTGGGCTGCAGGACACTAACATCGAAGTAGCGTGATTTGGTCTTCAGAATCTGGCTGAGTACCTCGTCTGCCTGGACTGGTTCAAGAATTGCAACACCGGAATCGCAATGACAATTGAATAACCGAACGATACGCAAGACAACAAGATTCTGTTGGGTGGATTCTGTCAGTGGGGGACATGCGCACTGAAGAAAACTGCCAGGGGTATCCCCTGCTCTCAGTCCCTTGCTGAAGATCGTTGTCTCGCCAACCATGAAATTCCCCGTGGACAAACTTTAACGCTAATGACCAGGTCACTGGCCTTCTAAATCTTCTACTGAAGCTTCCCCTGTAGTTATTCCCGGATGGCACTGCCGGTGGTGTAGATCCTGGTCATAGCTCGATGTTTGCCCCTGAGCCAAACCCCGAAACGCATTCATGCAGTGTCATCATCTTCATGTTTATATGGACTTGCCAAAGTGAACTACCGCTCGACCGAAGTGTGGATGGACTTCTTCAAACATGATGCCGGTCGGCCGCTCACGACTCAGCCAGCCTCTGGAGGTAGCGTGACCTTCTCTTCTCTCTTCACCTCTTTTTTGATCCGAGTACATGCAGAGTTCAAGACAGCTGGGCCGCCCATTTGCCTGAAGCTCAGCTGAGGCTATCGTTGCTTTTTGTGACCTCGGCATGGGGAATAGCCGGTATCTGTCATGAATCCAAGATATGGACAGACGTCACGACCGTCAACCACAAGCCTTCGATCTGGCAAATCGAGCACCCTTCTCAGGATCGAGCCAAACATGTTTTCAGCTTTTTCTAGCTCCCTTGTCCTGTGAGAACTAGGCACGTGGCTGAAAACTCTCAACTGGACCCTAGGATGAAGTGCCGTATGTAGGTACCAAAGCATCAGGTGCATGTCCAAGATCCGACCCCACTCCAACTCAAGCCAGGAGCAAGAAAAAAAGAAAGAAAGAAAGAAAAAGAAAAGAAAAGGACCAGGAAAAGGGACAAGAAACAAAGATCGCCCTGTTTTGACATGATTACTGATCAGAGCTGATTTATCGGTATCCATCCCACGGTCTTGGGTCCGTCCGGTTGACTACATCCGCCCTCAGCCAAGGCTATAGAGTTCGTTCTTTGGAGGCTCCAAGCTTAAAAGCCAACGGCCACAGTTTCGTCACAGCTCTGTAACCACGACGTAGCTCGCCCGCATAAATATGCCAAGACTGGTGCCGTTTGCCGCCGGATTCTACACCAGCGATACCCTGGATTTTCTCTCGTTCGGTTAACGGCTTGGCTTGGCTTGGCTTGGCTGTAAACCCGACAAATCAGGCTGATGTTGTTTTAACTTACAGGCGCCGTTGGAGCTACAAATGCAAGTCCCCTTGTTTGTCCTTGACGCCGCGTTTTTATGCCAAGCTAAGCCATGCAGCCCCCTTGCTATGTCCGCCCTTATAGTACCTTGCACTTAGATATGATATGCCCACAGGGATGTGAGGTCAAGTGCAGGGATCGGAGTCCACATCGCGTCCTGCACCGTCAGTGACAATCTACCTGCATTTTCACTTTACTTAGGGAAAACTGCCGGCCTCTAACATTTTATTGTACTGTACCTACCCCATCATCGATCGATATTCACGGGTCACGCCTGTCTGTCTGTTCCGTGGCTGTCTGGATCGTCATTACCTCATTTCATTTGCCTCGTCTGCTGTTGCCTTGCTTCAATATCACATCACATCACATCACATCACATCACATCCGATCCCATCAGCCAACCCTCCTTGCTCTTTAATTATACCTTGCCTCAAACAGCCCGCCAGAGAATCAAGTATTGATCTGACGGCCCCTTCCGCTACAAGCCTGTACTTGCATCTATCGGACATATTCCGCCAGTCGGCGTCTCTTCCGTCATATATGAGCATAGAACGACAAGCGGCAGAAACAAGCAGTGAGACTCTGTTCGCCATCCAAGTATCGTGCTCTCACTCATCCATCATCTTCACCCATGACGTGGAAGCTCCCTCTGACAAGCGGTTTGTTGGGTTATCTTTGGCACTGAAACATTGGAAGGATATCTCTGATAGGGATATTTGATGGCCATATACGACACTGCATTCACCCAGATATGTTATAAAGCCTCTCCTGGGTCATTCTTGAGGCGGCATACTAGTGTAATGTATACAAGATTGCATCAAGCATATTATTCAACACTTTGGAAACAATCACAATATGACAGCCTTTAGCATTGTTGTTCAACCTTCTTCTCGAGCACAGGCCTCGACCATCCTGCATCCACCCCTTGTTGCAGAGTTAAACTTCGGAGGGACTGTACCTGGCTACTATTTCTTCGCCATGGCTTTCCTGCTTACAAGAGAAGGGGATATTGTTGAGGGAGGCTTGTCGGGGACTACTTCGGTGAACGGCGTCGATGTAACCACAGCTGGGGCGTCAAGAACAACAATCCATTTCCCATACACAGACCTTGCTATTCTCATTGAAGGCGCTTACAAGATAAGAGTCGACGTTTACAAGGTTGCCTACGAGAACTCAGACGGTTGTGATTTTCAAGCGCACGCCAAGAGCAGTCGTGTCACCGTCGTCAACGAAGCGGTGCCGGCTGTAGGTACTGGTGAGTTACACTATTTCCAAGACAAATAACCCTATTCAGCTGACCTTCTGGTGCTTAGGTTCCGCAGAGCGCAGCATCATCCGAGCTCTCCAGGCTGCTGGGGTCTATATCTCGTAATACCAACCCAACCTCACGAAATTCCAAGACGGAAAATATTGAAAGTAATGACAAACAAAATGAACAAAATCTGCAAGACCACAGGTATCTCGCAGAGGCTATCAGGCAGTGTCAGAATTCCAGTGACGGCGTCGAGGATTAGGCATGAGTCTGCATGACAGGTTACAGCGAGGATTTGAGGAACAGCGGCACCGCACCCACGGTGTTTAGTCGGGGAGATTTCACATGTCTTGTATATATCTTGGTCTTGAAGGGCCAGTGGAACTGACTCATCAGTTATTGTGTGTTTACGTCCCCCGCGGAAATTTCAAAAATCATAATAACTCGGACCCTGCCCGCTGGGATACACTACGTCTCGCTTAGGAGCTCAATAGAACCCTCGGCGGTTGAAAGAGCTCCAAGCTGCAGATCAGCGTGCATAATCTTGCTTTCAAAGGTTAACGAGAGTGCCGCAATATTGTTACCTTCGCAGAATGACTGATGTTGTTTGGAAGCTTTGAGTAGGGGAGTCATTGGCCTGGCCATTCTCCACACCAAAGTTCAAGCTGCTGTAGGGGACGCATTCTGACGCCACAGGGCATTTTGGAACGCTAATGCTAGTTGGTGGAAAAGTGGCTGAAACCGAAACACCAACCCCAAAGCTCGGAATAGATCCTCGGGGCCAACTAAGGCCCCAAGGCCAAGGACCAGCGGAAAAAGATATCAGCATGGTTTCTTGTGTTTCGGCAGCTAGGAAGACCCTACGGATAAGCTGTTTGACCGTGACGACATTCACACTGTAAGTACAGTAGTAACTTTACATTGCCCTGCATATGCCAAGATGCCACGTCACTGATCTTGACAGGGTCGGGCATAAAACCACTTGATCCGGAAGAAGCCTGCATCTACCCGTATTCCCGCGAACAGAGCCACCCTTGAGGGCAGGAGAAAACATGCTGTCAGTATGAAGTGTATGTAGAGCCCTGTACCTCACGCACGCATGCCGGTGTGATGAGGTGAGACATCTGACCCTGACAAGTTTGCCAAGTCGGTAGAAAGCTTGGACCTTCGACTACCAACCACTGATGTTTAACACCTCAGGGCCCAGAGAGGAAACTCCAAGAGAGTACAACCTCATTTATCTTGCTCATTATATACCAGGATTGGCATACTTGGAGATCGTATTCTCCGGTCTTGGCTTGGCAGCCTTGTGGATGGAGATATGCCCGAAACCCCTGTCGATAAGTCAGTCATTGGTCTAGTTGCCTGCATTCTTGTCCTTTTGCGTCGTTGTTGAGCCCAGATTGGGTACTTCGTAAAAGTGCCATGCAAATATCTGGCCATTTGTGCAGTATCGTTATCCCCCACAACGATACCCGTGATGTCTCGGCGACTCCCGATGGATAGAGTGACTGTAAAGTTACAAAGTACTGTACGAAGTTTACTCTTCACTCCTCAAGTGCGAGATACGAGATGGGACTAAATCTGGGGAACCCATTCCGATATTGGGGGTCTGATCAGAGGTGGAGCGGAGCATGTCAACGTCGATCAAACATGAGATAAAAAAAAGCAATATAAATGACCAATACTCAGTCAGACTCGCGGTGAGACAGAACCAATCTGAGTTCTGACCAGAAAATACAAGATTATTGATACTTACCGAAGATCACTCAACCGCCGTAACAGTAGATTAGGGACGATGAAACTTGGCACGGGTTAAGAAATCACAGTGGATACCTTGGGGAAATAAGAGGCTGAGACAACCGGTTTTGAGCTACCATTGTTGCTTTTGTCTCCATATATTGCTATCGTGATGTGTTACACAAACAATCAGTAACTGGCGACTGAGAGGGCGTCGATCATCGTGAATGGGGACTTTTGGCAGGATCTTAGAATTTAAAGCTGATCAAGACACCAGTGTTTTCAGCCGAGTGAACAGGCTCTCATCCTCACTTTACGTACCGGTACTATACTCTCGTGTGACGTTGGGAATGAGGTCCATGGTTTGGGGCTCTGCGGGATGAACATAACCGGCTCGTATACCTGGATCAGCTCACCCAGTCTAGCTTGTTAGAAGAGCATCAGGGGAATCTAGTGACAGCGGCAGCTTACTACAATGGTCACAAGGTTGACTCGTCATAATTACATTGTCTGGTCATTGGGCTGTTTACGGGGAGGGATAAGTGGATATCATCACCTAAATTCTTCTTAACCATGTGGGTTATACCGGCCCGACAGTCCGTGCTATTGGAAAATCGCCAGTTATCTCATTCCAGTTCTTGGTCATAGCCTTTTGCCAGCCGAGACAGGGTGGAGGTTGTAAAAACATGATTCACATGATCAACCTTGACCAACACTTGTTTTGCATCAGTGGCTGTCCAATGTCGGAAAGGCATAATAACCGGAAATTTCGGATGATGAATGCAGAAACAGAATGGCAGTCGAAAGAATGAAGTAGTTCTTGATAATAGGTACATGGTAAGTTTGGCTTCCTTATAATGTGAAGAGGCAATTCACGACATCGTCGCGATGTCACGTGAATCAAACTCTGGATCCCACCTTGACAGGAATGGAAGGTACCCTGGATGTTATCCTGTAGGGCTGATCTACCTGCTGTTTTGGGGGTTTCCAGCGGGCGCTGAGAACCTTTTCTGTTAGCGCAGAAGTACCCCCACCAAACGGAAATTTCTCCAAGATCCCCTCATCAGAGCAGAGCACAGCTCACCACAAGATCGCAAACAGTGACCCTTTCAGCCTCTCTATTCCATTTCTTTGTCCCCGATCTCTTTCTCTTCCTTCAGAGTTTCCAAGATGGTCTATTACTTCACCTCCAACGTGGTTGATCCACCAGGTTTCATCTATGTCGGCAAGGACAAGTTCGAGAGTATGCTCATGCCTAATGACAATCATAATGCGCTGTTCCCCACCGGCTGAGACTTGATGCTAGATGAGGACCTGATCAAGTTCGGCTGGGAAGAGGATATCTGGTAGGATGCTCCATTAAACGAGTGGGTTTATGCTGAATACATATAGGGTGAGATGAGCAGCAATAGCTCAATGAGAATAGAGCAAACTGACAACGTTGGGTCTGTGTAGTTCCACGCGGATAAACTCTCCAGTGCGCATATCTACCTACGCATGCAGGAAGGCCAAACATGGGACGCCCTCCCAGAAGAACTCGTCATGGACCTCGCCCAATTGACAAAGGCCAATTCTATCGAGGGTACCTTTCCTCCCTTCAACCCCTCTCACGCCATATCTGACACCGTATTTAAGGCAACAAGAAAGACAACGTCACAGTCATCTACACACCATGGTCCAACCTCAAGAAAGATGGCAGCATGGAAGTCGGCCAAGTCGGCTTCAAGGACCCCCGCAAAGTCAAGCGCGTCCTGGTTCCCGTGCGCGAGAACCCCATCGTCAACCGTCTCAACAAGACAAAGGTTGAGAAGAAGCCAGACTTTAAGCAGGAGAGAGATGACCGACTCAAGGAGCTGCGACGCCGTGACCAGGCGGCTTTCCAAGCAAGGGTAAGTCACCCCGCGTGAGCACTGAAGCGAAATTACTGATGCCCTTGGTAGAAGAAGGAGGAGGCTCGACAGGCTCAGGAGTGGAAGGAGAAGAAGTGGCAGAAGGACCATGCCTACGATGATATATTCACAGAGGACAACATGGCTGGTTCGAGTAACCAGGACCGTGATGAGAACTGGGAGGACGACTTTATGTAAAAAAGGAGGCAATGCCATAGAAGCATGATATAATGCATATTCTTGCAATTTATGCAACTATGGAAATCCATTTTTGGACTACTTATGTTCATTCTCATCATATTCCAACGCTAACAGGGTATTTTTAGACAAACTTTCCTTGCCAGACAAAGAAAAAACCTACGACTCCTGTCGTTGTCAACCGCTAACGCCTATCCCAAAACTACCACTCATACTCATTTCTTCAAATCGGTTCGAGATACCACTCAGGTCATTTGATGTGTCCAGGCGGATCGGGCTTGATGAGCTCCGATCGCTGACGCCGCTGCAGTTCGAGACGGGTGACTTTCTCATGCTGGGGGTGTCTCTGACTGGATCGGGGGACATCACTAGTTGAGGGGGCAAATCATCTTCCTCCTCTACTAGGTCCGATAGATCATCTCCATCAGGAAGCCCAGGCTCGGAAACCTGTTGCTTCTTGGAGGCAGCACGAGTCTCTGATCTGTTGAGAGTCACCACGGCCTGTCCTCCAGGAAGTTTGACTTCGTGGGCTTCCAAAGTCTCGGCAATGTCCCAGAGGAGGATATCCATGGGGCAGATGTACGCAACTCGCTTGCGTTGACTCCATGCAAGAACATGTCCGCAAAGTTGGCCCTCGTCACGGCTGACGATCCAAGCGCCGCTGTCACCAGGGATACCGAGAGGGACATCCTTGGTCTGTGTTCCTTGTTCTGGTGCGTCGGCGCTTGTGACTTGATAGGCATGGCTGGGCGAAACTCGACCGTAGATCTTCACACTGGTGAGAGCTGGGAGAATCTTGCCAGTCTGCGAGCCACTTGTTCGAGCCATGCACTGGACCTCCATGTTTGGCAAGGAGTCTGAAGGGGCAACAGTTGTCGGTCGCAGCATGGGCGACCCAGCTGTCTGCTTTCCATCAGGCTTTTGAGCAGGTGACTTGCCATCAATGCGAGGAATGGTGTTGTCATCAGGCAGTCTATCGTGAGCGAATTCGAAGAGAGCCCAGTCAACCTCGTGCACGAGCCCGAGGGCCTGCTTCCTGCGGATGCCACTTGAAGCATACACCTCCCCGACACTGTATGTGTCTAAGTGATCCTCGTCTTGAGTCTCTGGATCAGGATAGAAGCCCTCTTCCACATCATCGAGAGCTGGTTGTGTGACGATATAGCCATCGCCACATCCTGGTTCAACTCCAGGAATATCTCCAGGCTCATTATACTCCTCGTCTTCCTCATCATCTTCGTCGTCCTCGTAGTCACTAGTGATATCGGAATCCGAGTAGGCCTCGGATTCGGTATCAGAGAGCTCATAGCCAAACTCATCATCGACAGTGCTGTCATCACCAGATTGCGCGTACCAGTCCATATCAGGCAGGGCACTGCACCTCAGAGTGTCACTAGGCCCAAAGTCACGGTCTGGATCATCGAGCATGTGGTGGACTGTCATTCCGTAAGGCTTGTCGTCAACCATGACGAGGCCTCCGAGGCTAACAGGCGGCAGATGTCGATCACCAATCCATGCTCCGATGCTAGCACCATTGCCTGGGCGCTCTTGATACTCTGGGTTGATGGCCACAACGTCGTCCGATTCTAATCCAGTACCCTTGGCACTCCTTCGGGCCATGGATCTGAGGACTGAGTTTGGCTGTCGGCGAGATCTTAAAACATGCCCCCGACAGACTTTGAGTCCGAAGCCGTTGCCTCCATCAAAAAGGTCACCGAGCCTCTTCTTGAGAATAGCCCGGACTTTCCCAACGGATGTGCACACAACAAGCACTGTGGGTTGAGTCTTCTGAGGACTTGGGCCTACTGACTCAAGAGAAATCTCGACCGACTCGGGGTGCTTGCGGTAAAAGTGACGAAGAGCGTGGTTGATCTGGGGCATGAGGATTTTGTTCCACTTCTCCACGACTTCTGGCGCCAGAGGCACATGGGGATAAAGACGCATCTTTGTTTCTGACTGCTTGTCGAGAGTATCTAAGAACAAGTCAGTATTTAAGCAAGCACATGGATTGGAATTAGAGCATACCATCTTGATCCGCGACTGCCTCAAACTTGGGAGCACTCTTTTTTGTTCCCAGGTTTGGCGCTGATGCTGACATTGGCTTCTCGCTTGCAGCTTTTAGTGATGGCTTGAAATCTTTGGCATCCTTTACATCCTTGTTTGTCTTCATAGGGGCTGCATCAACGGCAGGGGCTGGCGTCTCAGACGGGTTAAGTTCTTGGTCGAGCCTCTCCTCCAGACCACTAACACCGTCCAAGATACAGCAGGCCTCCAAGAAGCGGCTGCAGCGAACTTGCACCGATGACAGCAATGATTCACCAGAAGATCGTCCGGCAAGCTCGTCATCGACTGCCGTCCAGCAAACCTGAACGGCCTTCATATATAAACTGCCGCATTTGACAGCAAGCTCTTCTAAGGCCGACTCGGGGAGGGAAGTAGATGCATCAGGGACAATATCCTCAAGTTTCTTCCACAAGCCAACTGAGAGTAACAAAGTGGCCAAGGAATACAGATCGAGAACTCTCTGGTCAGGATTGTTGACAAGAGGTGAAGTTTGAGCATTGCGTGGGTCGAGCGGATGACGGGACAGAAGTGGTGATGTCGAAGGGGTATCTTCAGGAAAGAGGTCAAAAGAAGAAAGGAGAGGACGTCGAATATCCACCTCGCCATTAGCCGCACCCGGTTGCGACGTGACTGCATCGCAGAATGAGACAGTGGTCGGGGCAATGCTTCCATGGGTGATGCCACGCGCATGTAGGTCGAAAACAGTGTTCATCAGATTGTGAGCGAGTCTGAACTTGGCTTCGAGCTTGGGTTCTGATCCTGGAACAGAGAGAAGATCATTCAGTGTCGGGAGGTTATAGGAAGGATTCTTAGTGAGACGCTCGAATGAGACGGCATTGAATGATGGAGGAAATCGATAGACAAGGCCGAGTCTCGAGTTCTCCAGGTCTTCGAAGTAACCGAGAAGTCGAGGTAGTCCAGTCCATGTGCCAGGCGACCGTTGAGAATCTTGCTGTAGACCGGCGGACAGTTTCTCAAAGCGAGCCATGGGAGGCATAATACCTGTTACGGCGTAAATTGAGTCGAAGGTCGCATACTCGAGAAGTAGTGGTGCCCATGGTTGTCGTGTAGTTCCATGTGTGAGTTCAGAATAGGCTGTCTTGCTCATAAAGACTACCTCTCGAGGAGCGGAAGCCTCATCACCCTGCTTGGGTCGCAAATGCGTTAGAGTCTGAGGATTAATTTGCTGAGGCGTCTGCATGCGACTGGACTCGAATGGCCGGTAGTCCTCGGTAGATGACATAGACTTGAACGGTGTTTTCGATGATCTTCTTGGAATTCCACCAGCTGCTCTTGTCCGCGACAGATCATAGAGTGTATCAATCGAAGCAGTGAGATCATTGACCAAGTCTTCAAAATGATTCTTATCCCATTGAACCAGCGGCGGCTTCGTATCTTTTGACGTAGCGGGTGCCGAAATCATGCGCTTTGAGCTTAGCCAAAGAGGCTCGGCTTCTGCTAGAATATCCTTGATGGTGGACATGATACTGCCAACAACTTCACTCAAACCAGCTTTTGATAGAGAATCATCGATCTCAACAGATTGAGTGGGATCAGACCATTCGAGACCCCAACTGACCAATCGATCCTTTTGAATGCGTAGTTTGCGATGTAGAGCTTTGATTTCTGGATCTTCCTCATTTTGAATAGGCTCTTTGACAAAGTCTGTTGATTTCTTAGTATCGTTGTACAGTCTGCTGAGGCGTTTCTGAAAGGGCAGCTGAAAGCCACCCAGGGGCAAAAACGACTCCATTTTGGTGTGCTGCTGTGAATATGTTGAAGATAAGTCCTAGAACAGGAAGTAAAGCCTGTTTATGACAACAGTCGCCAAGTCTGAAGCAGATGTCTTGATCGTGATGCTTGATGGCGATCTGAAGCGGGGCTCTTGGTATCAGTCTTGGAGGTGGTGTAATTAGTGAGGCTCAGCCATTGGCGGTCTTGGCCAGTAGATAAGTAAGTAAAAAGGGCAAACAAAGTCACATGGATTCAGAGAGTGAGAAGAGAAAATAATGTTTTCTCGCAAATTGTAGGTCAGATCAAATCATTTCCTTTTGTTGAGAAGAAGCTGTTTATTTCGTTGCCTGCACAAAGCGGATCTCGCGGCGCGGCCTATTTGCGGTCATTTTCCAAGGGTCTCAGAATCGGAAATGCTGCTGCCTGAAGGATCAGCAAGTATCCCATTGGTCAAATTACTACGAGAGAAATTTAATCCGCGCCGAGACGATATCTAATCATGTGATCTCCATTGAAAGAATGCGGCTGCCTATCAACCCTTGCTACTCACTGACATACTAATCTGCCAGTATCACCAGCTTTATCTATCCGATCCAGTCTTTGACGTTTCCATCTCACCACGTGGCTGACGCCATGACCTGAGATTGAGGACCCCTCAGAATTGTTTGACATGCCCAGCCATATCTTGTTGGTTGGACATGCATTGATGTCTTATACACATAGCAACTTGCATGATACCGGATGATTAATTCTTATCAATTGGTTTTATATCCTTGGGTTGAGAGATAGCAGCCATTCCTGCCAGAGACCCAAAGAGCCTCATACTTTGACCCATAATACTGTAGCGTCACGAGTGACCTTCGCGACTTGTTCAAGTGAGGAGAAGACTTCTGAATACCTACGTACTATGCAAACGTAGGCTTCAGTCTTCGGGACAACCATCATTACGCACTCGAATGCGAATGTCACTAAGGTTTCCTCGAGGCTAGCTCGTTTCACTAACTGCCGACTTGAACAAGACACATGCTTTGGTGATGCTGCTAGCCTTGGCCCGTTTGCTTCCCACGCCACAACACCCTCTAGTCCATTGCTCCAATGTCATATCATTGATCCAGACCAAAAATCCTTCACTCTCCTTCTAGGCCTTCCTTATTCTTTGGTTCAAGCAATTATCCCGCCTCCGACACACGCCAGTTACACCCCTGGAGTAACTCGCATACAGTTGCCCATCTTCCACTTACCGATGCCCAAGTGTCTGCCGTTGATTTCCTCCAATTAACCTACTTGGTCATCCAGTAAATCAGTATGATTACGGCGTGAGAGATCCTGCACCCACGCAGACGCCTGATGACATCCTCATGTGGATATTGCCGGGCTGTGTACTGTGTCACTTCCTCAGCACCGGGCATGTACATGAGAGAAATCGCGAATTCGATTTCAGGCTCCAGTGATACTTCCAGGCTTCTTTGATCATGGTCGGAGGTTGCTGATTTTGTCGTTGGCCGTGATGGTGCCTGATGTAGCAGTTCAGTTTCGGAGTTGACAGCTCAAAGTCGCTTCCTAGCACCCCTCTGTTAACAGCCCGGCATTATACACATCTGGTTATGATAACAATCAAAGCTTTCGATTTCATGTCTTTCGTCACTATAGATTTACCCAGAATTTGTCATCTGTGCGATACGTTAGTCTGGATGAATATCTTAAAAATGTCAAAGGGTGGACAAAGCCCCCCACTTGTAACTCTGTAAAGGCATGAATACTAAGTTCAGTTGCTGGCATTGGGCAATAAGATGATGAACCGAATTCATTCTTCGCGCTGTCTATGTGCAGCATTGCTAATAGCTACGTCTATGTATTCTAATATATCCTTAATTATCCAGATAATTAACCAATACCCAATTCTGACCCATGACCATTCCGAACCCTATTACATCTCTGATGCTTTTGTACATGAAACTAAAACAAACATCCTCATAATACCTTCGCAGGCATAGAAAACAACTCTTACTTTTCATACCGAATCGTAAAAACAGGCGAATACGCCTCGTCCCAATCCTCCTTCTTCTTCTCATCACCAAAGATTCTCAATGCTCTATATCTCACAACATACTGTCCCGCCGGCGCAAAACTGCCGTCTGCAAGTTCACCAGTGAAAGCTTGCGAGTTAGCACCCATTGCATTCCACAGCAGGGGGAAGTCAACTGGTTCGCCGATAACGCGCGGCTTTTTAGAAGAGGTTGGTTTCTCGGTTGTCACGGGCATAATCTCGGCGTGAAGTTTTGCTGAGCCCAGAGCGAGGAACCATGTAAGACCGGGGAGTGTGTCGGTGAGATTGTTTGCTGTGCCGGGCTTGGGGAGCGTCCATGTTGTGTTGTCAGGCATAGGGAAGCGGTTCTCGTCGGTTGAGTTTGCGATCCATGTATCTTTAGGTCCAAGAACCATTGAGTCATGGAGAGAACCTGTTAGACCTTGGTACGGAAGTGATAGGGATGTTCCGTCGGTGCCGTTGATAGCTACATAACCTGACCATACAGGCAAACGCGTTGCGTTAAGACCCTTGGGAGGCGTAGCCAGAACCTCGATGACGACGCTCTCACCAGCAGCGATAGTGACTTTTGACTCGCTGAACTTGAGGCTAGCATGCTCTTTGGCAAAGTCATTCGGAAAATCATCCGGATAAATGTAATTTTCGACAAGTGTAAACATCGTAACGGCTGGGACGTGAGAAATCTGCAAATCGACCTGTTTCTTCCCCGTATTCTTAACCGTAAAATTCAAAGACTCGGCAAAATGATCCGTATCGTTGAACGAAAGACTCGATCGTGATAAAAGAACTTTTGCGTGAGCGGCATCATGAGCCTGCACGATACCACCGCCTTGCTGCGGAACAGGCGCGAGAAAGTCATAAGATGTTTTTCCATCATTGAACAATCGCGGGTTTGCGCTGGCTGAGAGGAGGTTCTCGATAAGAGCTGGATCAAGTGTGCCTCTGGCTTCTGCAATAAGAGCGACAATGCCTGCGACGAGAGGTGAAGCCATCGAAGTACCTGATAACACAGCGTAGCTTCCCATGCTTCGGGGGTACGTTGAAAGAATTTTACCGCCTGGGGCCCCGAATTGAGGCTTCACGTCCATTTCCCACGTTGGACCCCATGAGGAAAAGGTACTGGCTGCACCAGCTGTGATGTTGTTGTGCTTCTGTTCGAGAATAACGTTGCCGTCACTTCCGTCTGACATGCTGAGAACAACCTTCTTCTTTGCTTTCAGGGAAGCGATCCAGTCTGCGCCCTGCTCGGGAGACACGATGCTTGCTGCTTTGATGCCATTGACTGAAGAAACATCGAAAGGGGCGAGATCTTCCTTGTTGCTGTAGAACATGATGTACTTTGCACCAGCTTTCACCGCATTGGCGGCTTTGGCATCGAAAGTACACGAACCTCGTCGAAGGAGAACGATATACTTGCTGAGATCAGGTGTGTTCTTGGGCCACTCATCACAACCATCGTCAGCGACTGAAGTATCGTAGTTCAGTGCCCAGAGTGGAAGCTTCACGTCCTTCCAGGCACTAGGCTTACCACTCAAGTGTCCAAACTCCCGCTCAGGGCCTCCATCGATGCTGTATTTCGACGCATTCAGGAGCGAGAGGGACTTGGTATTGTCAAACGACCCAACAGCAGTAACTCTCTTCCCATTCCCAGCCGTACTCGCATAAAACATGCCCATAGCCCCTGCATTCCCCGCCGCAAGAACACAAGGAACGCCCTGCTCAACGATTCTCGAAACAGCCACCGCCCACGGTTCTTCCGACCAGCCCGACGGACCACCAATAGAAGCCGAAATAATATCTGCACCATCTTCAAACGCTTGGTTAAACGCTGCGATAAGGACGTCGTTTCCGGCTTCGCCGTTGCAGCCAAATGCACGGTACGCTCCTATTTGCACACCGGGTGCGGCGCCGGTGAAGCCCATTGTGTTCTTTTGGGCGGCGAGAATGCCGGCGACGTGGGTGCCGTGACCGGCGCAGTCCATGGGGTCGTTGTCGGGTTTGGCGTGGTCGAAGCCGTCGTATGAATCGCCTACTAGATCTGTGCCGAAGGAGACGAGACAGTTTTTGCCGAAGCAGCCTCCGAGGGCTGGATGTTTGTAGTCGATCTGTATACTTGTTAGTTCTGAGTATTAGGTGGAATATGAAGATGACTTACACCACTGTCGACGAGGGCAACCTTGAGACCCTTGCCCGTGACACCTTCAGCCCTCAACTTATCAATCTGAGTCATGACATGCGGCGAGAACGTATCATTCACAGAATCTCTCTCTTCAAATCCTCGTTTCTGAATAGACTTGTACTCCATTCCCGGTGTGCCTGTCCAGTGAACCTCTGGCTTGGGGATACTAAACGTCTGGACAGGCCATTTTTGCTTGATGCCCGGCAACAAGGCCATCTCGGAAGCAATGTCCTCAGCATTGTCGATGTCGGTGAATTGGATCGAAGCTCCCTTGAATAGCTTGTAGTTGTACTGCATACGAGTCTTGCCTCGTGTCGAAGCCTTGGCGAAGAAGTCGCCACAGTCCTAAACATGGTTAGTCAGAAGAGAGATATAAGAGATGATGGTATACACACATGATTCTCTTCAAACTCAAAGATATAAGCACCCGGTAACCGACTATGGCCTTTCCCAACAGCAATCTTATCAAAGTCCACTGCGCTGACCACCGCAGCGTATAGCGCAGTCACTAAACTGAATCGTACCATGATAAACACCGTTCTCCGTAATCACGAAGAAATCACCAAGATACGAGAAAGAAAGGAAAGGAAAGGAAAAGAAAAGAAGAAAGGGAGGATTAAACGAGATAAACCTGATCTCAGCTTTTCCGCCTTGGAAATAGGTCGGCTGGGGATCCTATATACGATCATCATAGCCCCATTATTGACACAAGCTGTGGGTTGATCCATGATGGGGGAACAGTGGGTTTCTGCGGGACAGCGGACTTTACGAGATTGCAGGCCATGAGAAGAAAGCCTACGAATGAGAGTGTAGGATATATCTGAAACAATTCTCTTCAATCCTCTGCGCCAATGGATTGAATGGTTAGTTGCAGAAAGAGTCGGTATCACTTCACAGCTGAGGAATCCGCAGGCAGGCGGAGGTTGGGTTGTGTTGGTTGTCAACATGAGATCGACAGGCACTGCACGGATGTTAGAACTGGGTCCATGTCGCTAAACATAGGTCATCTATGATAGATCCGCATGAGATGATTGCGCGTACATGTAGTCAAGACAAGTTAAGACAAATTCATGGTTGAAAATGGTCTAGTTGTATGCAAGTTTGCGGTTGGGTATCTATATCTAAATAGCAACTCAACCACCAACCTTGAATCTAGACTTGTTACTCTGCAAATGCGAATACCACTATATAAGTTCCGTCACTTGAAACTCAATCAAGCATCGTCATCCGATCCTTTTGATCCTCCTTGCACATCTTAATCTGCCCCACGATCGTCAGGAGAAACAATCCTACCTTAACCCACGACCTTGACATTCATGGCGAGCATGAGCATGGTTGATCATGCATATGATTCATCAGATAACGCTATCCATGGAATTCAATCCGTTGTGCAGACTTATGCAGCATTTCCCGTGTCGTACCAAGCTGAACCTCGTATTTGCGGTACATAAAAAGAATGGCACTAGCCTTTGCTTGGATACACGTAGCCAATTGGGCCCACGACACCCATGTGCAGGGCGGGGGAGGTTTCTAAAATAAAATAGAGAAAGATTCTTGATTTTTTATTTTTGAGGATGGGGCGATTGATTGATTATGATGTGATATGGAACCAAAATTGTATTCTTTTACGTACGCTGTATATTGAGCTGACATTTTGCAATTGATGATACTTTAAACGTTGTACGGCGTTTGTTGAGAAAATGCAACGGGTACATACACCACGTTTTGTATCACGGTTAAACGGTAGGCCCGTTGTGTGTGACGCCGTTGCTCGTGATAGTTCCCGCGTGCAGTCACACAATGCCGATACAACTTCAACGCACGACTCTGTACAACATAACACCCAGCAGACCATGAACGGGTTTGCGGAGAAGGGGAGCGTATCTTTGAGTAAAAGTCTTGCGCTTGACCAAGCTGCAGTAGTATCTGCATAGTAAGCTCACCAACGGCATTTGACTCTTATCACAGCTATAAAGAACCGGCAGATAAGAAAAGCCCGTTGTGGCTACGCCGAGACAAGCTCCGTGCCTCCGGCGCCGTCTCCGGAGGGACTGTGTCATGCCCCATCTGTGATTGGTCCATTCGACCATGCCGAGTGTGAAATGTTCAAAAAGGTTGGATCAGAAAATCAGAAATGCGACATTGCTGCCCAGTGAATCACTAATTAATTTATAATATTCCCCCTTGCTCAAATCAATAATCAAGCTTGACGTTGTCTAGAGCTTTAACCAAGTTTAAAGTCGAACAGACAGAAAGGAAGACAATATGTCGGAACCAGATCCTCGTACTAAAGAGCAAGCCTCTACTCACGATACCGAACGCAATGTACAACCATCTGAAGAACCGAAAAAGAAGGAAAACGTCTCTGCATTCAAATCCCTCGGTTGGCTCGACCGTTTTCTAGCACTATGGATCTTCCTCGCCATGGTTGTCGGAATCATCTTGGGCAACTTTGTCCCTTCGACAGGCCCAGCTCTTGAAAAGGGCAAATTTGTTGGCGTCTCTGTTCCAATAGGTATGAAAGAGAAAACAGTCCACACGGTTGGACAAGTATACTGATTCGATACGCTAGCTGTCGGTCTGCTCGTCATGATGTATCCCATACTCTGCAAAGTTCGATACGAGAGTCTCCACGAAATCTTCTCCCAGCGTCATGTCTGGAAGCAAATTCTCTTTAGCATATTTATCAACTGGATCGTTGCACCTTTCTTGATGGTAAGCCACACCCCAATCCCTCTCACATGCAATATTCTGACCCAAGTAGCTCGGCCTCGCATGGGCGTTTCTCCCAGATAAACCCGAACTTCGTATCGGTCTCATCCTCGTAGGTCTCGCACGCTGCATCGCCATGGTGTTAATATGGAACGGTCTCGCGGGCGGCGACAGCGAATATTGCGCTATCCTCGTGGCTATCAACTCGATACTGCAGATGGCTCTGTACGCGCCAATGTCGGTTCTCTTCATCCGGGTCATCAGTGGAGAGGAGGGCTCTCTTGATGTGTCGTACTCGACCGTTGCAACCAGTGTAGCGGTCTTTCTCGGTATTCCTCTCGGCGCAGCTATCATCACTCGCTTCTCCCTGCGCAAGATGGTTGGACCAGAGTGGTATGAGCGTGCCTTTCTACGCATCATCTCCCCCTGGTCTCTCATTGGCCTTCTTTACACCATTCTCATCCTCTTCGCTTCACAAGGCCATCAAGTGGTACATCAGATCGTGTCCGTAGTACGCGTCGCTGCCCCCCTCATCGTCTACTTCGTCATCATCTTCTTCGCAACACTTCTCGTATCTCGACATGCTGGCTTCGGATACCCGCTCTCAACAACGCAGAGTTTCACTGCGGCGAGTAACAACTTCGAGCTTGCGATAGCAGTGGCTATTACCACGTTCGGACCTAGTAGTGATCAAGCGCTTGCGGCGACGGTTGGCCCGCTGATCGAAGTTCCGGTGCTTTTGGGGTTGGTATATCTCCTTCGGTGGGTTTCTGATAGATGGAACTGGAAGAACTGAGTTTTGTGATATGTAGCGACAACATAGTATCAGGTCATCTCATCCATCAAATTGAGTAAATCAGTATTTCGAACCATGCAACTCTCGCCTTCGGCGCATCCAAGAGCAACCCGAGCTTGGGAGATATCTGATTGGCCTCGAATCTGAGCGAGGATAGTAGCAGCTTCCATGCAGTGAATCTTGTCGAGAGACTTTGGTTGTTGAGGTCCGGGCTGTTGCTGTGCAGGCTGTGGTCTGGGACAGCAGCCCGATTCTTCTGTGCAAGACGTAGCAGTCATAGCAGTCGTAGTAGGCGTTGGCGGCGAGTACATCTTTGACTGAAACGCAAACGGAGGATTGCTATTCTCCCTCACCGGAGCACATCCTTGAGGTTGCGAGCACGGCATAGGTCTCGAGGCAATAACAACAGGCGAAGCATTAGAAGACGGCGTAGAAACAGGCGTAACAGCCGCCACACCAGTTCTCACAGCCATCTTCTCCTCATGCTTCACAGCCTCAACATGAGCCTCAACCTCCTCAATTGACACACCCTTCGAAACAAGCAAACCTCTAAGCGCAGCATTCTCCCCAGCAACAGCCCTCGCAACACGCTGCATCTCAAGCGTAGCCTGCCCATCACGACGTTCATACTCACGTACGCGATTCTGCAGATCATCGAGTAATTCACGCTGTCTTGCGCGAGAGCGACGCTGGTTCTCACGATTGAGAGCGAGAGACTCGGGGGTTCGAGTCTAGTTGGGTTAGTATTTGGCGGACATAAGGGAGTAGGGTGGGAAATGTCGTACCTTGCGTGGCATGATGGGTTGGGTAATTTTTTCAGCCTGAGATGAGATGAGATGAGATGAGTTGATGGACTGGGGTATTGGATAAATCGTGCGCTGGAGAATGAGTCGAATTGATTGGAAAAGGTTGTCTGAAAAAGCGTCATACAGCAGCAGGAGTTTTTTTAGTTCCACTGGGCTTGTATCTAATACGAACTGGGTAATAACTCTCCCACACTCAAGCCTTCAGTGAAGACACCTCTTAGATGAATATATGAATACCACTATACTCTGTATTAATGAGTGTAGATCAATTGACGCAATAAAACAACAGCATTCACTCCATTTTGACCCACGGCCAACAAACCGTGATCGCTCGATTACAAACCCCTCCACATTTTTCTCTCTCCATGTATCCCAATTAGGTAATCCCTACTTGGGTCCAGACTCAAACTCCACCATCGTCATTAACAACTTCACCTCTTCTCCAGCAAAAGCCGATTGATCCAATTGCACTCTAACACGATGATCTGCAATTCCTGTCGCCGCGCAGCAATGCGCTCTGCTCGTCTGCCTCTGCGCACACTCATCGTCCCCCCTAAGACTATCGCCCGCCTTACAACACAAACACCTACCTCAACACCGCGAAGACTTCTCTCGACCTCTACGACTCGATTCTCCGCTGCTGTTGAGGAAGAGCCCGATCTGCCTTCCATGAGCCCCGCCGAATCTGCCATCGCCGAAATTCTTTCCGAGAAGCTTCAACCTACCGAACTACTTGTCCAAGATGTCTCGGGTGGTTGTGGGAGCATGTACGCCATCGATATTACATCCCCTGCTTTCAAGGGCCAGACAATTCTGAAACAGCAGCGCATGGTAAATGCTGCTCTTGGAGATCTTGTCAAGGGCTGGCACGGCGTTCAGATCAGGACCAAGGTCCCCTCTGCTTAAGCGCAATTGGCTCACGGAACAACATATCTTTATGTATACAATGGCGAAAATTGGTGGAGATACTGGATGGGATGATTGTACGACTATGGAGATTGCTAGAGTTCAGGACGCCACGAATTGGAAGACATGTTTTGCGCAAGATTCAGGTCCTGCTGCAGCTCAGCAGTTATCAAATCGGTTGAGCCTTGAGTCGACAGGCTAGTGTATAAAAAGGAAATAGAAGAACAGTGCATAGGAATTACGGCCGAATATCTCAGCTACGGGGCAAATCGAAAAAATACCATTCATCATTCAAGCACATGCCTGGCAATTGCTGCCGCTTAATGGTGACTTCAGTTCTCTATTTGCCTCAAATGCATTGTCCGATTTCGCTCCGAGGTTATGCATCAGACACAGCCTCAATGGTCGACGGATGAGTGCATTTGTGACTCAGGCCGAGGGACCTGCCACTCCTTCAAAAAGTTTCTAGATGGCGAACCAACTCACCGTCGAAAGATTCTATGACTCCTCGGCATGTTGTGCTGTTTTGGGGAGACCATTGAGTCGGCTGGGCGTAGTCTGTCACTTTGTCCAGTGGCTGATGCCAGAGAAATGTTCACACCAAGTCAAACTGAGCGTCTTTGAGAGACAGCAGAGATCAGGCTCCCACAAAGATAAGTTGAATGGGTATATTAACTTTTCATAGTCTCGTCTAATGCGCCATCAGTCGAGATAAGACTCGACGCCCATCATTCCATGCCCCTCTTTAAATTCCTGTCCCATTTCTTTTACAAATTCTTGTTTAAACTCGTAGCTTACATTCTATACATCATTAGCAATTACTCACAATGCACATCTTCGGGAAACATACCGCTCAACAGGTGTAAGGCCAAGTAGACTCATGCCATTGTGGAGAACAATTCGGGCGGCATCGTACAGAGCCATACGAGCCTTCTGAAGCTCAGGCTCGCTGCCAACAATTCGGAGGTGGTCGTAGCTGGAGCTGAGAACGTGTGTCATCTTGAACAGGTATGTCAAGATGGTGGTAGGCTCGAGTGTCTTGAGAGTGTTCTGGACAACGTCAGGCCACTGGCTAAGAAGTCGGGCGAGGTCGGTAGCGTGCTTCTCGGTCAGAAGGTCGTAGTTGGCAGTGGCCAGCTCATCATCGGAGAGACCAACTCGTCGGCGGATAGAGCACAGACGAGCATGAGCATACTGGAGGTAAGGGCCAGTGTCACCCTCGAAAGAGGTCATGACGTCCATGTCGAACTTGTAGTTGTTGATTCTAGGGTAGTCAGTAACAAATTCTTCAATGAGTTTAGGATACATACCGCTTTCCAGACATGTCCTGAACCATAACACTGCTGATACCAAGGATATCGGCAACAGCCTCAGGGTTCTCGACCTGAGAGTACTTGGTCTCGTTCTTCTTCATGACGTCGTGCATCTTGTCGGCGACATCACGGAGAATGTCGTCAAGGAACTTGACAGTACCCTTTCGGGTACTCATGCCAAGGACCATACCGAAGTTGATGTGCTGGCACTTCTTAGCAATATCCTCATGACCCATTAGCTCAATGGTCTTGAAGAGCTGCTTCAAGTGAAGATCTTGTTGAGAAGCAACAACGTAGATCATGTGGTCAAAGTTGTACTTCTCGTGTCGGTTGAGAAGCTCGCTAATGTCTCGGGTGAGGTACAGAGCAGTGCCATCCTTCTTTCGGAGAATGACCTTCTCGAGACTCTTACCAGGCTTGCCAGGGACGTGCTTAGAGAAGTCAATGAGGATAGCGCCGTTAGCATCCTCAGTAAGACCCTTCTCGGAGAGAACCTTGGCAGCCTTCTCCATGTCCTCCTCGGGGACCTGAGACTCTCCTGAGTACTCATCGTACTCAATGTTGAGTCGGGCATAGGTCTTCTTGTAGCGGGTAATGCTGAGATCTCGGAATCGTCGCCAGAGCTCGACGGCCTCCTTGTCGCCATCTGTCATTCGTCGGAAGTACTTTCGGGCCTTCTCGTCCAGGGACTTCTCCTCGAGAGCAGTAACGTCCTCACCAGCAGCCTTCTTAGCCGCAATCTCCTCCTTCTCAGCAGACATATCCTGGTTGATTCGGACGTAGAGGTTGAAGAGATGGTTGATAGGATCAGCCTTAAGAGCTTCCTCATCACCCCACTTCTCCCAGGCCAAGGCCAACAGACCATATTGCTTACCCCAATCACCAAGGTAGTTCATTCGGGTAACCTCCCATCCAGCAGTCTCGTACAAAGAAGCGAGGAAACCACCAATGATGGTACTTCGGAGATGACCAGCGTGGAAAGGCTTGGCGATGTTGGGCGAGGAGAACTCGACAATCATTCGCTTCCTGCCAGAGTTGGGGTCGTTAGGGTCTCGGAGACCGTTGTAAGGGTTCTTGCCGTAGTTGTCGGCGCGCTTTCGAATCGTAGGGAGGAGCATGCTGGTAAGCTTGTTGGGCTTGAAGAAGAAGGAGATGAAGGGGCCAGCAGCGGTAGGCTTCTCAATAAGAGGAGACTCAGGGAACTTTATCTTGTTAGCTATAATTCAACAATTGCTACTTCATGTGACTCACCTGAGCAACCCATTCCTCAGCAAGCTCTTGAGGCTTCTTGCCCTTCACTCGGAGAGCAGGAACAGCAAGAATAGCATCACCCTTGTCGAGAGTCTGAGTCCACTGGATGGCGGGGTAGATAATCTTAGGATCAACACCAGTAATCGGCGCCAAAAGGCTTGTGATGTGTGAACGGTAGATATCGACGGGGTTGGTATCAGGGTGGCAGCCAGGGAAAGACTCGATGTTGTCGAGACCGAGCTGCTGGAGCTGGTCGGCGAGAGCGTTGGCGTCTGTCGCCATGGTGCGTATATGCTTGATGAAGGAGGGGTACTTGTAGTCGCGATGCAATATCTGTGGTCGCGGGGACTGACGAGTCGAGAGTAGAGAAAGGGTACGAGTCTGGACAAAAGCTCGTCGCAATGGCAAAGAGGACGTTACAAGATAACAAGAAGTAGTAGAAGAAAAAAAGGTGGAGGAAGTGAAGCGCCGCGCGAGCATCAATGGCGATTCCGAGCGAGTGAGTGTGAGTCAAGTGGGCTCAAGGGTTAACAAAAAGGCTTTGACTCTTTCCATTCTTTCCTGCGAGTCATCATTCGCCGGAGACGGGCGCAGAGCTTGAAATCGCGGGGCACGGTTGCCCTGAAATTCCGCTCCGATTTTACCCCTCCATCTCAGGCTACGATAAGATATGATTCAACTTCATTGAGTCACAAGTCAAACAAACACACAGCTCTTTCGTGTGTGTAGACGGGAAACCAATTCTTAGATCAATTTGTATTGAAGATTGAACAGACTAAAACGCTATTGCTGACCATTTGAAACACCCTGTGATATTTGCCGAACCTTTTTCACACTTTAACATGAAGTAACCCCTCCGAGGTCCTTCAGAGCAAACCAACCCAAATTAATATAGAACCGAAACTAGACATAGCTTATTTTGATGCGCCGTAGTTGTGAGACAACTCCCTCGAGAAGTCCATCCAACATGCATTAGAGGGGTATAACAAGGAAAGATCTAGACGTTGTGGTCGCCAGGGTTCATCTTCATGTCGTTGGTGCCAAACTTGCCACCGTTCAACTTCTTGCGGGCAATCTCCTTGCGCCACTCAAACATGGTGTTGGGCTTGTCCTTGATGGTCTGGCGAAGCTTCTCATCACTTCGCCTCATCCATGCGTTGGAAGAAGCAGTGCTGACGGGGTAGAGAGGCATGCTGTTGTGGCTGAGGAGGAATGAATCCGGCTCGCGCTTATCATGAGACGCAATAATATCCATATCAGCCGCAATCTGATCGCAGTAGATCTCAAGGGGAAGATCGTTGACATCGTGTCCGAAGGGGTTCTCGATTTCCTGGCCGATAAATAGAAGTCCGAAAATGATATAAGCGGCAACAACAGAAGCAGGAATCGTAATATACTGGAGCTTTTCGACAAGCTGGAAGGGGAGGACAAAGACGTAGACGAAGGTGATCTGGCTGATAGCAATGGTGTAAGCAATGGGAAGAGGAGTGTTGAGGACACGGTCACAGCCAGTCATGCAGTCGTTCATCATGGTGAGATGATTGTAAGCAAGAGTCTGCTGCATTGGGACAGGGAGTTGCTCCTCAGCGACCATTCGATCAATGGTGATGGCAAGATGGTTGAGAATCTCGAGAGGGAGGTTGCCAAGAGGCTTGTCGGTCTTCTTAAGAGCCTTGCGGGGGTTGCTCTGAGCAAACGACACACCCAAGTATTCTCCGACAGACTTGAACATGTTCTTCTTCTTGATGGTGGGAGCATCAGGATCAGCGGCAGTGGCCTCCTTGGCGAAGGTGTTGAGATGACCGATGAGGTGCTCCAAGTCGGGATAGGCACTGTAGGGCTCGAATCGCAGGGCATGCTTGAGAGACACTGAGAAAGCAACAATAAGGTTCATCGAGCCAATCTTCTTAAGAATGGTCTCACGAGGATCCTGATCTGGGACATCCTTGGCGTGAATCCAGAAGACACGGCCCAGTGTCTGAGAAGCCATGGTAAGCATACCCCAGTATCGACGACCTTCGGCGTAACGCTCGTACGCGGTCGAGGATCGGAACGACAGACTAAGACCGACGACGAAACCCAGAATGGTGAGCAGAACCGAGTCAACAGAAATGTTATGGACCTTGTCGTGGACGAGTGTAATGGCAGTCGACCAGGCGCCAATAGCGACCAGAGGGATGATCAACTTGGGCATGATGGAGCCGTGCATCTGCATGACGAGAGGCCATTTTGAGTGCTTCTGAAGATCACGAGGACCGGTGAAGTAGTCATCAATGTCGAGAGAGGTCTGCTTGCGGAAGAGAGCTGGGTTGACGCCGACAGCGGGAGAAGGGGGAGAGCGAACATTGTCGAGGGGAATTTCGAGACTGTGCAGGCGCTTTTGATCGGAAGTATCGAGGCTTTGAAGACGCGTAGGATCATTGTTTGGGGATTGGGGCTTCTCTTGGGTTTCAGTGTTGGTGTCAATCGTTGGTCGGTTGACGGCCGTGGTGGCTGTATGGCCAGAAGTTGCAGAATAGCTATCACCCATGATGTCGATTATTGCGTTCGATGTCGATGTATTGAAGAGATGAGAGAGATGGAATCCTGCCAGCAGGCGTGCAAGGGTGAAGGAAAATTCAAGCCGATCAGAAAGATGAGAGGAAATAGAGAGAGGATGCTCAAAGGAAAAGCCAAGAGCAGTAGGAATCAGTCTATCACAAACGAGAGTGAGAATAGGAAGAGACCAGACGAAGGAGATGCACGCACGGGAGAAGGGCCTGGGTATTAATGAATCACGAAAGAGGAAAGAAAGAAAGTGGACAGGATGGACGGGACGCTCCTGGCCTGATATGGGGATTGAAGCTCATCCATCTCCATCGGAAGAGCATCCATTCCCAGGAGGAAGACAGTAAACAACCTGGGAGCTAAAGGCTAAGGCTAAGTGGAGGTGGTCTCAATGCTGCCGCCACTCAGGAACGCTTGCAAGCCAGGGTCCCAGGGAGAAGCCCCCTGTAACTTTCTGGCGTTTCGTTCCCCTATTGGCCCATGGCCACCACACCGGCGCCGCCGCTTCTGAATTTTGTGGTCCCAGCGGCAGGGCCCGCCTGGGCAAAAGCACTAAAAGAGCCCTCCATGTGGAAGTCGTTTCTGGTGGAGAGAAATTTCTCATACTGTGCTGTCGTCGTACTGGACTCCAGTTACAAGTTACAACGGTCTCCGTGGGAGGAGCAGCAGTCAGCGCTACCTGGTCGAGGCCTTCAACGCACTAGAAATTTGAAACGCAGTTTGCCCCCTTCTAATGCACGCTACCCTTCGTTGGTTCTTTTTTTTTCTCTTGTGGGTGGCAAAGACAGAATAAATAAGTTTAAGCAAAACATTTTCCACGAGTGAATACGATTCGTCATAAAGCCTCACTTGCTTGTTGTGATCATCAGATACAACAACCTCCTTGCTCTCTGTTTGGAGAAATCAAACGCCATGTCTAATTCTGAGACAACAGAGATGCAAGTGTGTGACACTGCACAAGTCACGATGCATTATGTAACGGGCAACACAAGAGACGATCGAAAGTTCTAGGGGATGGCGAGACACTGATCGATCATGATGAACGGGATGGCATGCGAGTTTCAGGGGGCCGAAAGCTAATTGGAGCCCTGACACCTTATTCGCACTTCCGTATGTCCAACAAAAACCATCCACTGAACCGCTGTCTGTAGACGTTCTATTCCCGCGTCTAGTTGAACCAGGGGGCGCCTAAAGCCAAGTCAGGACATTCAAGGAATATGTCAGTGTAATGACTCTCGCCTCGTCCTCAATTGGTCGTTTTAGCAAAAGGAGGTCCGTGACGTGGTCAAGCTTCCACTATGAGTAACAAAGCCTTACTCCCTTGCCCAAACAAATGGGGCATCTGTGAGCGAGAAGAAAAAAATCGGCTGCACAGCCCCCATCGGACGTCAAAGAACATCTGGATCCAATGAGCAACTGTCGACAAGAGACATTCACGGTCTTTCTGTTGTTCTCCTTTCACAGACTAGGGAGACGGCGGTAGAATTAGGCTCGTAACTAAAGTTCTGCTGGCTCCGCTGAATCATCTAATTTTATACGAGATTCGTCACCTCATTGGTGTTGAATCTTCAACTGTTGCCGCATATCCTTTGTCTCCCTGTCATTGAAGAACAGAGACTTCTTTATTGCCAACACATAATCACCCATAATTCTGATCATATGGTAATCATTTCTTTGTTTGATCAACTCTCGCTTCACTTTTTCGACAACCTTCACACACAGTATCCTTCACAGTCCAGCACAGCCCTCAGATCCTTGCGGAGCAATTTCTTGGAAAAATCTCCAGTCTCCACTGCGGGATACGCGTCGCACTAGAATACCAAGCTTTTTCTCTGATCTTGTTCCGGCGAGTCTGTCTGTTGATCAATATTGTAGCTTATTCTCGGTGCCCCAGAGCCAAGTCTCTCTCCTGTGACTTGGCTTTTAAGTAATTCGCGTCGATGCAAATAAGATTGTTCGCCTATTCACGCCCACAAGCATCTGCACCTAATCCTTGGCTGCAGTGCACAAGAAAAGCCTCTTCCGCGTGATTGTTTCTTTTAAGTTGTAATTTTCGAGTTCATTGCCACTGCAGGTTGCATTTCTACGGCCATTGATGAGTGGATGCTGGGCTGTTCACCTCATCAAGTCAATCCGATATGAGGCGACACACCAAAAGGGAACAGCCAGGACCCATGTTTTAGCCCCTATGTTGTCAAGCAAGGGTTGTAGCATGGGCAGTGATTCAGTCGGGTTCATGCTCCATCAATATGCAGTCAACAGCGAACTGAAGTGTCACTAATAACTAAAGCCTGCCGTGATTCATATCAAGTATAATGCATTCTGCGTAGTTTCCGCGAAGGATCACCTAGAGAATCTGGGATTATTACTCACTCTAGCCCAAGACACAAACTATCTTATTTTCATATTTTGGTCAACTGCATGCTGGAATGGGTCATAGCCAGGGCTTTCATTCGATAGACGAATCCTGAATACCTTGGCGATATTGATCTCGCGAAAAGGAGACCATCGCGAACCCCGTAACCGTGCCCCAATTGAGTTGCATGAGAAAAAAACGAATGTTTCCAAAACTCACCTGAAGTTCTCTTCTGTACTACATAGTTTCTTCCCCAGATCCGATACTTTTCACCGTCGTTTGAGCTACCTGACTAAAGACATGAGACTGGTGTTGTCGTTTCATCGTCAGCCTCAAACCCTTCCCTTCCACATCAGGGCGTAAATTAGTCTGGCAATGGCGCGGAGAATTACATGGATCTCGGATTGGACCACGGTACGGCTTCGTAATAAGCACTAGCTGAGACAGGATGAGTTTGCAGGAGATTGGATTTTTTAGTAGGCTGCGAATCGGCAGAGCCCCGGGATACAACGATGTCTTTTCTCATTTACGAAATATTGATGTAGCCGAGGCCTGAGGGACGCGGAGATGAACCAGGCACTATCCTCTAAGCCTCAATTTGGTCACTTCGGTTGCGTAAAGATGCATTGAAGTTTGAGCCTGAAGGATTCAGACTGGGTTGCTTGTACCAAGACGAGGACTTGTCCATTGTCAATGCTGCCGGCACCCGTAGTTCACGCTTCGTTCCATTGCTTCGGGTATGTTCAAGGCACTCAAATATACTTATTTATCCATCTCCAGCTGTATCCATTGGCACAGCTATTTCGTCTCGCTGCAATGATCTCTTCGGATCACTTCCTGAATCCACAGAGGCGGATGAGGCTATAGGATGAAGTATCCGAATGCAGCTCGCTTCAAAAGACCATTTCATGTGGATTTCGTGGTATCAGACGGGGGGCAGAAGCAGTGTCTGCAAGTATTGATCGAAGACCCTAAGGATTCGGGCTCAATGGTGTGAGCAGTTGAAGCTGGCAGCTCGGATCACAGGGACAGAATCCATCTGAGTAAGTTGTGGCCCTTTACGCAGCCAATTTGAGTAGTTGCATGGGCTTTGGGGGCCATTACGTTGCTAGCTTAACCTGTAAACTTCATCAGCGCAGAGATGATGGGGATCTAGAAGAAGGGCTTTGCACTTCAATGCCCAGTCTGAGATACTCGTATCATAAGCCTTCGTCTCCGAAAAGCTCGATGGGCTTGTGCTTCGTGATTCATTGTGTCACTAGGTATCATAGGTTTTCCGCCTTGCCTGCTGAAATATGCGAGCGACCTTGTTGGTGGTTTGAACCTGTTACCATCATCCCGCACAGTCTTTTATTCTTCTCGACACGTATCTCTGCAGAAGCGTTTCTGAGTGTACTGCTTGAGGTCCTGTTTGGGGTTGCGAGATCGCCGAGCTCCATGAGCTTTGAAGACTAACCAGAAGTTGGTGATGACGATCATAGGGCTGAGTGGCAGCTCAAACAAAAGGCACGGGGATTTTGACTGAATAAATCGGTTTCCAGCAGCTGTAAAGTTAGGTCTTCGTGCTTACGCCGGGGGCACTCCAAAATATGTTAATCCGGATTGTTAAAGCATGCGCGATGTTTCTTATGGCTCAAAGCAGCAGTTGCCGAAGCTTATCATATTGAGGCATTGAGCTTGGTATGGTGGCTTTGAAGCTTCGTGGCGGTCCAATCTCTGAGCGCCTGTGGTGATAAGCTTGATCGGTTTGCTACCCGTCACACATGAAAGGTTAACTTTCCTCTTTGGCCGTTACGAGTGTAATCACTAAATGTGTATCATGATCAACACTCACTTCATTCCAAACCACTTCAATGATGCAGATGACGGCAATAGTCCCTGATCTCCAATGTTGAAGAAGTCAGTGGCTCACTATACGCACTAACGCAGGGGATCCAATGAAAGACGATCCACCAGATGCGGCCAAGCCACTGCGGCTTTGAAGGGTCTGGCTCTGACAGCCCCAAATCCATATCCATTCAAGGGCGAGCTCCCCGTCACCCCATCCCAGTCAAGGGATAATCCCAAAGACCCCCTAAGAACAAAGTGCCTGACCACCAAACTTCGAGTATCGTCAACCCTTGCTTCAACTCCGACCCTTTCGACTATCATTTATCCCCCGTCGCCGTTCAAAACACTCATTGCCTTTCGAATTCTACCTTCTCCGTGTGCCCATCTCGACCGCCATTGTTTCATCATGGCTGGTCATTGGAGTCCTCGACAGCGTACGAATCGCGCCAACACTGTCGGCGCATTTGTCTTCTTCGTCTTCTTTATCTACTTCTTCCGCGACAGTCTTTTGCCCTCGAGTACGCCGGCGCGAAAACATAGAAATGATTATTCTCATATGGCCCTGGGCGACAACGATGTCGAGATGGTGGTCGCAAGTATGAAGCATGAAAATGTTTCGTGGCTTGATGAATATCTCCCTGAATGGAAGAAGAACATCTACGTGGTCGACGACAACAAGGCCAAGCTGACTGTACCTATGAATAAGGGTCGCGAGGCCATGGTCTTTCTGACGTATGTCGTTTTGTTCCCAATTTTACATTCCTGATACTGATATATCTGCTTGTAGCTACATCATTGATCGATACGACTCCCTACCTGGCAACGTCGTCTTCCACCACGCCGAGCGCTTTCAATGGCACAACGATAACCCCGATTACGATGCTCTCCCTCTGCTCCAAAACTTCCGTTTCGATAACCTAAAGAAGGTCGGCTATGCCAATTTGCGATGTGTCTGGGTCCTTGGTTGTCCTGCTGAGATTCGACCTATCAAGGATGAAGCCCCTGCGAAGGAGGGTGAACCTATTCACGCCCGTCATGTCTACAAGGCCGCTTTCCAGGAGCTATTTCCCAGTCTTGAGATTCCCGAGGAGGTCGGCGTCACTTGCTGTTCACAATTTGCTGTTCGCCGAGAGACCATTCACTTGCGTCCTCGCGCAGAATATGTGCGATTTCGTGAGTGGCTGATTGTGTCTGCCTTGGGAGATGACCTCAGCGGCAGAGTTCTTGAATATTCATGGCACAGTACGTTTAACGCCCGCACGCAACTACTCACCGATAGATAGACTAACTCTTCACAGTCATCTTTGGCAAACCCGCAGTCAATTGTCCAAACGCTGCCGATTGTTATTGCCAGAACTATGGCATGTGCGATTTAAAGTGTGAGGCAGATAAGTGTGAAGGCCAATACACACTCCCTCCCTTCTCAACCCTCCCCAAGGGCTGGCCCCAGCTCGGATGGAAGGGAGAGAACCGTGGATGGAAAGGACAACCATAAATAAAGGAGGAAGAAATATAATGGATTCGCGTCGCCAATAGGGATTTTATGAATGATGGGGGTTTCTCGAAAGTCAACACTGCATGTTTAATTTGGGGCCTTTCATGGAAAGTGTTTCGACGAAAGGGAAGCGCAAGTATTCCTTACTTCTGGGTTTCTGGAATTATTGGTTATGGGATGGGCGTCTAGGATTGGGTTGGGCAATCTGTTATGTCTGCACCAAGTAGAGTTTCTGTAACATCATCATCATGGGATAATTGAAAAGGCCATTCAAAAGAGTACAAATGCCAGAGAAAGCAAGAAAGCTTAAGACCTTCATCCTAAGTGACAAGAATAGCCAATCTCATAGCCTATTAAGATACGTTAAATTTATCTAAATATTTTTGTCACCTAAGATAAAAGGTATAGGTTTTCATATTCCCTGCGAACATTGCATTTACATTGAAAAGTGATATAATTTAGAGTCGGCGTTAACACATGAAGCCAAGTTGTCACATTCCAAACCAGTTAGGTACTGTTGGCTCAGAGCTCTGGGGCTGAAGACAAATACGGACGGAATCGATCTGGTTCTACCTTTCGGTCGAATTTATGCTATTTCTTGGAACCAGTATCAAATAGGCGCCACAATCATGTTTCCCATTCTGAACCTTTTGCTATATTGCCATCCAGTCACCGGAGGCTGTTCTTGAGCCTGGGTTCCCGGCCCCCCACCTCGGAATTGAAGCCCCACCCCCCACTTCTTTCAAGCTCAACCAGAAGCTCCCGTCAAAGCTCGCCTTCAGCAACAGATTCATAGCTTGACGAACCACACTTACAGTCACCCATCAAAACGTTGCAAAATTGTAATACTCTCAAATCATAGTTACTACCAAGAATACATCATTCAAGATGGATACATCAACTCCCACCAACCTGATGGGTAAGACCTTCTTGACCGAATATCATCAACATTGCTAACATCGCTCAGACAAGCACCAGAAGATCATCTCCGAGATCCTCAGGTCCTACCGCGACTTGATGAACTGTGTCACTGTCCATGGAATGGATAAGGAAAAGCAGGGCGACTACGAAGCCCAAGCGAACAAGCTGAACTACAGAGACCCCGACACAATGGCAGCCGCTGGCTTAAGGACACAAAGAAAGTTTGACGAACTGGTAAGTTGACAGCACATCACGGAATTATCATGGTTGACATGAATTAGTACGAAAGCATCAAGGAACTCCTTGCTCTGACTCGTACAATCAAGGAGCTCTGGGTATTTGGACCTCTTGATAGAGCTGATGAACATCGCAAAGAGAAGGAGGAGCAAATTGATCGCGATGTTGCTGAAATCACTACTCTTTTCAATAAGATTGACGCGAATGCTATGCGAGAGCTTGCGGAGAAGAATGGTGGGACGTGGGAGCCTCAAGGAGAAGCTGCTTCGACGGCACCACCAGCAACGGCAACTGCTCAAGTGCCAGAGGCGCCAGCCCCGACTGGGAATTAGAAAGGCGTCGGGGCGGTTGTAGAAGCATCATCACCTTCAGCCAACAGCCCGGCGACATTGGGACGTGATACTCCAATGGATGTGGATTCCCCTGCCGGATTTGCGACAACTAGGCCTGGCGCTCCAACTGAGGAGGCAGCATCAGAACGAGCCAGATCCGCAACAGCCAATCCTGATGCTTCGAAGGAGTAGGCACTGGCACAAGATTCAGTTTGATGTTCGACAAGGCTGGTATTTAGGATCATGAGCCAGAAGACCTTTGGAGTAAACGGATACTGGGACCTGACGAATATCAATAGTAGACGGCGTTTTCGGAGTTGGTGTTCAAAAAGACTATGATATAGATAGTCAATTCTGGGACCTTTGTTCTCGGTATGACTTCAAGAATTCTTATTGTTTTATTTGCGCTCCTTTGGTCGCCATTCGAGCTCCCTATAACCCAGGTTCGCAGTATAAAGGCTCCAGTAGACCTCAAGCAGAGACTTCAGCAAGGTAAGTCGTACGCTATCTCCTATTCGTTTACACCAATTAAAGATATCAACAGGCTTCTTTAGTAACAAGGCAAAGAGTGAAAGTTCGTGTTCCTGTTCGAGTCGAGATGGAGTTTGGCAGCGATCACAGTTCAGCAAGGTAAGGTACGTGCGGTCACGGCTCCTGCCCTCCTCAGAAGAATCTGGTCTTCCTTCCCGAACCACGCGCAGACCACGCCCTTAACGTCCTCTTCACTTCCCGTTCTTCTTGCTCCCCCATGACTTTTTTTCTTTCCATCTTCTTCAAGCCAATCTCCCCGCACCATAAGCCTGAACCGTGAAACTCCTCTCGTTTGTTTTTCACTTCCATTCCGTGTTCTAAACCATTTCATCATGTTTTCTCATCTCTTGATCGCTGCCTTTGGCGTCACGGCTGCCCTTGGCCAAACATCTTATGGAGAGCAGTTTAAGTATTGGGGCTGTGCCACTGTTTATGCTGCGGGTTTCAGCAACCCAGTTCCGCTTCCCAACGGTATCTTGACTCCAGAAACATGCCAGGCCGCTTGTGCTGGCCACATGTTTGCCGCGGTGTCTCCTGAGTAAGTGTTATTGCATGATCATCACATCAAGTCTAACATTTTCAGTGCTTGCCGTTGCGGAGACGATGCCAACGCCATCAAGTCGGTCGACGAACACTCTTGCAACTACCCATGTACTCAAGACCCCAACTCTCCCATGTGTGGTGGAATATGCCCCGAGGGTACTCCCAGCATCTCAAACTTGTTCATCGTCGAACCGGCTGAGCTTCAAGCTTCTGAACCCGTGCCTCAGCTGGACAACCCGCTGAACCAGCCTATGTCTATCAATGCTGTCCCTCCCTCCATGGCTCCACAAGCTTCTCTTGCTTCTGACGCACTCCCCGTGGCAACATCGTCTCCTCTGCCAGGCGGCTCCCTTCCTCAGAGTGAGGCCGTTCAGCAGCCCCCTGTGACATCAGTCACTCCCCCCTTTTCGACTTCCATTCCATCTGATCCTCCCGTTACTTCGCCCGCTCAGCCTGAGCAGTCGTCTTCACAGTCGACCATCAATTTTCCATCTACACTCACACTGCCTTCAAGCGCATCCCCATTGGCCCCAGCAGCGAGTGCCCGAGACTCTACGACGGAGGTGCCTGGAATTCCGCCCAAGTCTCAAACAGAGCCTTCCACGAGTGAGACTTTGTTGACAGAGACGGGTCCTATTCCCTCAGTGGCACCAAGCCGGGTGGATGTGTCAGAGTCGAGGCGCTTCGAAATCTCGATGCTGTCCGCAATTGGTGGTCTTCTGTTCATGGTCATCATGGCCATTTAACGATGGGGTATAACAATCCGACTTCGCATTCATGTGCTCTTGGAAGCACCCGAGGGAAACAATGTGTAGGCAGCTGGATGGTACTGTGGTTGATGTCAAGCAATCTTGAGGCCGTCTAGGTCAACAGTGTACAGTATTTTAATGTGATCAAAAAAGAATGCACAGCCTTTCAAGCTGCTTAGATCGTTTACTGAAGTCCGATGTTACTTTGACAACCTACTTGGTCTTGTGATGATTTATCTTCTTTTCACTCTTAATTGCATGTACTGGACTTGACCATCAACTCAGACCATCTTTCTAGCCAGATATCATTATGTAGAGATTTATAAATGAATCTCTCATCTAGCTAACCCCCTCGCGTTGTTCATTATTGCCTCTTCGCGTTCTCCATGCGACAGTAGACGACCAGGTAGGTTGCAAAAAAACCGTGATCCCAAGAGCCGCAGTCAGAGATAGTCGACCAGATAGGGGCAGCAAGAGGCTAATCAAGTGATAAAATAGTTATATCAGCCAATCTTTTGGTATACAATGAATCCCTATTTTTTTTGGCTACCCACCTGACGACTTATATCAGAAGATTTGACGAATGTAGGGTAAGCAAATCGAGACATCTGACGTAAATCAATGCATGAATGGCGGCCCCACTGGAGCTCCGAGTGCCAACGCAGGGGAAAGTGGCGGGGTAGAGCTGACGGAGCAACCCAAGACAACATCAATACCTACACCTACAACCCATGAGATAGACAAGATGCAGTCCGGAATATCAGGTAAGGCTATCGAGGCTCTGGCGATGGGCTACTGCTAACAATTGTAGCCTCTCAGGAGCTGCAGGACCAGTTCAACTCGTTGCTATCATCGGACGACACCTTCGGTCTCCTCGCAACCATTGAGAAAGAAGCTCTGGTCCCCGTTGCTACGATCCCTTCAAAGTCGAGCTCATTCTCCGATAACCTCTCTGGCCTCGAGCCTCACCTGAAGCCCGATGCCGCTCTCTACATTATCCTTCGTCGCTACGACACCGCTCCTCGATTCCTAGCCATTACCTACGTCCCCGACTCTGCGAAGGTGCGCCAAAAGATGCTTTTCGCCTCAACACGCTTGACTTTTGTGCGTGAGCTGGGAACAGAACATTTCCGCGAGACTATCTTTGCTACCACAGCCGAGGAATTGAGCGTAAAGGGCTTCGAGAAGCATGATGCGCATAATAAGCTGGATGCACCACTCACCGAAGAGGAGCAGCAATTGGGCGAGGTCAAGCGTGCTGAACAGGAGGCAGGATCAGGAACAGGCCATAAGGAGATTCATCTAAGCAAGAACTTTGCTATGCCCATCTCCGAAGACGCTGTTGCCGCTCTGAAGGAAGTTGGCCAGGACGGTGGCCGAATGGTGACAATGCTGGTAAGTACTTGAAACATGAACTGATCCCACATAAACTAACCCCTCTATAGAAAATCAACCCCGATACCGAGGTGGTGGAGCTCGTCCCCGAGGCACCCACGCCAAGCGGCATCGCAGAACTGACCCAGGCCATTTCCTCAACTGAGCCGCGGTTCACCTTCTACCGGTATACTCACACGCACAACGGTGCCGAGTCGAGCCCCATTCTGTTCTTTTACACCTGTCCGTCTACACCCGGAAACAAGTCCATCAAGTTCCGAATGATGTACCCGCTGATGAAGCGATCCGTTCTGGAGGTCGCTGAGAGGGAGGCTGGTCTTAAGCTTGAGAAGAAGTTTGAGGTGGAGGAGCCTAGTGAGATTACCGAGCAGTCGGTTTTGGAGGATTTGCATCCCAAGGTTGCGGCCCGACAGGGCTTTAGCCGACCGAAGCGACCTGGGCGATGATTCTGAGTTCGTGAGATCTGAGTCAACACGGTGAAACGTTCAGATTAGTCGTGTCTTCTCAGCACCTACAGTTTGAAACGGGGATTAGATAAACGTTGAGATTGATACACAAAAAAGTCAATTGCCCAAGCTACAAATGCTGGTATTTATCCAAGATGCATGCACGCAATAAGAACCCAAGCCGCCCTTCACTCCAATGCATGGTATACTTGTCCCCTCTCTATACTGTTCATCCTTCTTTTTCTTTTGTCCTTTCCTCCCATTGGCCGTCTTAGATCGACTCTTCAGCTTCTTTCACAGCAACTTGAACTGTGGACCGATTAGAAACTGAGACGATACAAGCTGCTTCCAAGATATGTGTTTGACTGGCGTTCCTGTGGTTCGTCCTTCTGGGTAAAAGGTTCCCCACAGAAAGCTTGAATCGATGCTGGTGATTTTGTGGTTTGTTGCCACTTCTTTATTCCTCGTACTTGCCTCCGACTAGGGAAATGTTGCTCTTTTCTAGCTTATCCTTGAGGAACTCGTAGACGGTGAAGGTGACGGCCTGACCGGGGGCGACACGCATGATTCGAGGGGTGATACCCTTGTAGAAAGCGTGAACTCCTTCTTGCCTGTGAAGAGTCAGTATATTAATCTTTCTTGCGTCGGAATGTGTGACTCACTTGAACATGTCTCCAGCAATTCGAGTAATACGTGTCCATGCGCTGACTCCAGGCTCAGCGGTAGCCTTTTGCAGACGAGTCTTGATAGTATCAATAGGAGCATTGCTCATGGGACCCATAGCACCAGAAACGAGACCAATAAGAGTAGTCTGCCAGTTGGGCAGGTTTGTGTTCTCATACTGAGGCTGCCACTTCTTCAACCAATCCTTAAAGTAGCTGTACGCAGTAAAGTTGACGGCCTGGTTAGAACCCTGCCTCAACGCAGTCAAGCTCACACCGCGGTACAGCGCACCAAAACCCTCCTCCTTAACAACAGTGTATAGCGCATGCGCAGCATTGCGATACTTGGGGACGTCGAGAGGATCCGCCATGGAGTGGTGTTGCGCCTGGAGACGAATCTTGATGACCTCCATGGGCGTGACGACGGCCACGGCTTCTGTGACACCGGCTGATAGACCAGCGATGAAGGTAGCTTTTCCAGAAACAAGGCCGGTTTCTGGATTAGCGAGGATTTGCTTGTACCACTCAAACGAAGTGAAGCGGATGGCCATCTTTGGCACAATGCCTGTGAGGACGGCGCCGAGACCCTTGTAGAGACCGAGGGGTGTCTCCTTTGCGATGATGGCTGCGCCGGTCTTGATGAAGCCGCGCTTGGGGGCACCTGGTTGGCGCGCGCGCCTTGAGAGCTGCATGCGGACTTTGATTGTGTCTTTTTTATTTCACATGTTAATTGTGGTGGGATTTTTGGGGTTTGCGACTGGAGCTTACCGAGAGGATGGCAGGCAAGAGCTTCCATCATACCAGCACCACCACCAGCTGCGATTCATGTTAGTTTCTGTACAATTGCGCATGGAGAACCGTTTCTTTGGTCGCGACATACCAATGAGGTTAACAGCCGCTGAGGGCGGCTGTTTCTTTCCATTTCCATTCTTTGAAGCCATTGCGACAGAATTGATCTTTCGGTCAATCTTGCGCCGAGTTAACAGTTATTTCAAATCCGAGAGTTTGCGCCGAGTTTGTAGAGCCGAGGTTCGGATCGGTGGATGTTTTTATTTACTTTAGTCTAAGGGAGAGAGAGAAAGGGACGAAAAAGTGAAAGAGAGGGCTAAGAGGAGAGAAGAGAACAAGAGCGGAAATCGGAGGAGGGAAACAATTTAAGAGAATTGAAGAGTAGAGTAGCATATGCCATGACCACGATCCATGTCGGCGATGGACCGAGTCTAGAGGGAGAGGGTCTAATACTTACACACCTCAAAAGGTTATGATTGAAGTCCGGAGAACCCCACATTGTAAACTAGATTACGGGGAAAATAAGTTGGAGTTGGGGAATGGACGGGAACGGGATTGGGGGTAAATGGAAGACCTTGGAGGATGCCTTGGCAATGAATTGGCTGAAGAAACGGCATTCGAAGGTGTGATTTGTGTGAATATGGTATTATTGAGTATATTCATTGCTCTATCTGTAACATGTTTTGTCAAGATATATGCTCATGAAGCTGTATAGTTGACCACCAAGGTGTATTCTCATCTCATGGTATGGAAATTCATGCCTTCACACCCTCTCTCTCACTCAGATGTCGTTCCATCGTCTCTCACATGCAACTTCCCTAAACCCCTTCGAGAACCAACACAAAACACATCACAAAGCCCAAGAACAAATCTCTACGAACTCTGACGTCGGCCCTCAGCTCTGGGTTTCTTTAGACCGAGAGTCAATGCCCCACCAGTGGTCCGGGCAGGCGGAGGACCAGGGTTAAGAGCATCATTCCATGCGGCCGAGACAACGAGCCTCTGAATAGTCATTAAAAAGAGTGGCACATGCTACACTGTAAAAGCTCTGAAGGAAATAAGTTTGGTGATCACGAGCTTGAGATGACTCAATTTACCTGGGCTCGTTGAAGCTCGGTGAGAGATTGGTTGTAAGTGACGTCGATGCACTTTTACCGACGGGTAGCCGAGCTTGTGATATTGCGGGGTCCTCCCTCGTTAGATAATCAATCAACTTTATTCGTGAGGAGAAGGTAGAGCATATCATGACAGGCCCAGGTGAAGGGAAGAATTTACGTATTCATGATCACGAGCTTCAAGCAGGGACTCTTTTTTACCATTGGTTCATTTTCATCACTTCAACGGTAGCTACCACCAATTATCGTCCCCCACAGTCTTTATTTCTATCCACACACCTCTAACCAAAACTCACACCCTCTCCAAACGGCCATCGTCCGCCGTCAAGGGGAGCAATAAAACAACAGCAAGAAGAGGTGAAGCGCATGACCGAGCTTTGCCGAGGTCTGTAAGTGGACTCAACCTATGATTTCCAGTTATTTCCATATCCTTTTTATTAAAAATCTCAGATCTATTTTATAAATTTCCGGAAATACTTCACCGTCGGGTAAAGACTCTAGCACTGCCGTCCTTGTAAGGAGAGGATATCAATTGCCGATGAAGAAAAGGATATAAGTGCCCCCCTTGAACCGCGGAATACTCTGACTCTACTCTTCCGTGCTGTTCCGATAAGATTCAGGATTAATCAGATAGGTTAGGCACGGATAGATGCCGATGTTATATGCCTTCCATGTTTCCATCAACTCGGAGCTCGAGGTCGGAGTTTCGGAGACTCGGATCTGAGGTTTGATTGGTTGCGTACCTGAGGCGCTTCCGAAGAGAATGTCGGAAAGGGAGGGTCCACTCGCGGAGCCGCGACGGTGAGGTCGTAGCCGACCCGGCCAGGAAGGTCTCCGCCAAATATTCACGGCTATTACTATTTCTACAGTACATTCTGAAGCTGTTTAAGACTTCCTTTATGTACTGATTTATGAATTGCCTCATATCGGTGTCCCCCAGGGCTGGTGAGTTCGAAAGACACGGTATAAAACGGGAAGAGTCCCCTGTCATTAAATTATACCCGGATGGGATTTCAACCGCCAGGGTCCAAGATCATTAATTTGACTGATTTGACTGGTCCGCTTACCGCAAATCATCCTGTATCCACATCCCGATATTGCAAACCCCCAAAGTCTTGAATTTCCTCAGGGACTGACGATTGGGGACGTTTGGGATGAAACGTAGCAAAGTTTGCTGTGGTTCGTAATTGTTTGCTACGATCACTTGGCAGCACTAACAATGCGATCTTGTCTGTTCACATGGTTGTGAGACCATAGTCAACACATCTTCACATTCTCGATACATGAAACCGGGCCAAGAAGTCATCCGTGTGAAGTGAGGGCAAACTTCCATCAGTAGGTCTCTATACCAGATAGTTCACGTGACGCGAGTTACAAACAATCCCCTCTAATGCCTGTTTGCTAAGGTTGGCTCATCTCATGTGCATACCAGTCATGCCGCTTCTCTTCTCATTGTGTCGCACCCCATCTGTCATGATGAATGACAGACTTATGTATCTAAGTCAAGCGAATCAACGTAAAGTCTACAGACTTATCACAACTCTTCAATTATAAAAAGCCAACAGGGCCGTTAACCCCTTTCACTTCAAATTTGAGGCCATGCCATTTTATATACGCTTGAATGTTATCCAACGTCTCATTCCAATATCAACCTTCTCATCTGAACTATAAGGCTTAAATAGCAATAAATGGCAACGAATTTTCCTTATATATCAGCCGCTTCTCCAGCATTTCTCCCTATATTATCCGCCGGCCCACACTCAACCACCCTCCCTCTATCCAGCCTCAAGCACCACGTCGCATCCTCCACAGCCTCCAACCGATGCGCAATCGTGATGACAGTGCTCTCCTTGAGTTCCTGCCTAAGGATCCTCTGAACCATCGCCGCTGTCCCACGATCAATTGACGCCGTTGCTTCATCGAGAATGACAAGGCCACTTCGTCTGAGGACAGCTCGACATATGCCCACGAGCTGTCTCTGGCCCTGACTGAGATTCTTTCCGCCCGCGTCAATGCGGGTTTCGAGACCCCAGTCAGTACCGAGAACGCGATGGATTGCGTTTGTGCATTCTTGGTTGGAGAACTTGGCTTCTGGGTCGATGTTGTCGTGTAGTGTGCCGGGGAAAAGAATAGGATCTTGTTGGATGAACGTTACGCGATTGCGGAGGGCTGTGCGTTTAATGTGTGCGAGATCGATGCTTCCGATTGAGACGGCGCCGGAGAATGGTGCTTGTGTTACGAGGAGAGCGTTTGCGATGGTTGACTTTCCGGAGCCTGTTCGACCGAGAACTGCGCATGTTGAACCACCAGGGATTTCGAATGATACGTTGTCCAGCACCGAGGGAAGATTATCGGCGTACTTGAATGACATATCCTGGAAGCGTACACTATCACATGGTCTGGGCCAGTCTTGGGGAGGCTCGATATCACCGCTGGGTTCTTCGGGAATACGGTTTAGAGCATCGACTCTCTCGAGCGATACGGCGTCGAGTTGGAGCGCTGCAAACTTCTCGCATAGTTGTTGAACAGCAATCATGGCGATGTTGGTTTGAGTCAGAACAAAACCGACTGCACTAGCTGGTGTCCCCATATATACCATGGAGAGAACGAGGATGGTTCGCATGATGGCTGAAGACATACCGAGTCTAAAGTCGAGCCAGAAAGTCATACTCCAGAAGAAATGGTCGTGCTTCTGAAAGTCATCAACAGCTTCCAAGTGCTTATCTTGAAAGCGGCCCTCGACCTTAAGAGCACGGATTGTCACAAGACCATCCTGCATGACTCCAATGTTGGCGATGATAGGAGTCAGATATCGCATCTCCATTCGACGTAGACATCGCGAAGCGGGGACGTATATACGATAGAAGTATGCGAACAGAATGGCGACAACAAAGATAACCGCGACAAGGAAGATCTGATGCGTCATGATGGCGAAGAGACTCAGTGAGAGAGCGACCAGGTTAAACACAAACTGCTCGAGGGGCGCGAGGATTCCACCATCGACCATGCCCATGTCGGAGATGAGACGGTTCTTGAGTTGGCCTGTGGGTGTGATATCATGATAGCGGAAGGACGCCTTGCTAACTCTGTCGATGGCGATTCTGAAGAGCCGCTGAGCTGCGCGGATGCTGATTGAAGCGAGGAGGACCTGGGCCGAGGAGTATGAGACGATTTGTGCGATTGATAGACCAGCAAGGACGTATAACCAAGGGTGAGGGTTTTGGTTAGGATTAGGAAGACCCCAATAGTCGCTCTCAACCAAGGTTTCGAAATTTGCAGATTCGTGGCCCCATGCTTCGAGGAGTCGTGCTCGCGCAATATCGCAGTACCGAGATAGTCCGTAGAACAAAGATAGAAATACCCATAGATGCCATCCTCCTGCACCCATATACCTAAGATAGATACCAATAGGAATAGACCCTGTCTCGGTAACTTCTTCAGGAAGACCTTTGTCGCTTGAAATTTCGTCAGATACATGCTCATTAGGCATTTCGTGAGGTTGAACTTCAGTAGGGCCAGAGTTGAAAATATGAGGATGCTCGAGCTCTTCCTTCAGCTCTGTTGGTGTAAGAACATGGGCATAACCATCGTTGATATCAACAACTTGATCAGCATGTCGAAGAACGAGATCATCGCGATGCGTAACGAGAACAATGGTTCTGGTCTTAGCCAGCGGTCCACAAAGGAAGCGCTGAACGATATAACTCGCTGTATCATGATCCAGCGCTGCGAGAGGATCATCCAAGAGAAGAATTCGACAACTGCTATAAACTGCTCTCGCCAGCGCCACACGCGCCTTTTGACCGCCAGAAAGTCCAATACCACCCTCCTCAAGCTTCGTTCGATCACCCATAGGAAACGTCGCGAAATCAGGAATCAGTGCACAAGCACTGATAACATCTCGATATCTCGAACCATCGAACGATTCATGGAAGAGAATGTTCTCTCTGATCGTCTTGTTCTGCAACCATGGAAGTTGTTGCGCATATGAGATAGGTTCATCGGCTCTTGAGAAGTGGCCACTTCGGTGCTCCAGCTCGTTGAGGATCGCAAGCAATAAACTAGATTTGCCTGAACCAACTTTGCCGCGCACGACGGTTAAACCCGTTGAGAATTTGAGGGTCAAGTCGCGAAGAACAAGATGGTCTGTTGAGGGGCGTGCAAAACATGCTTTGTTGAATTCGATATCGCGCGCTTCACAACCGCTAAAGGCGTCTTCGTCTCGGTCGGGTTCGGACATGTATTTGTTAACGCGCTCGACAGGGATAGTGCACTTCCACACTGCAGAAATAAGATCAAAAGCTTCGCGGGTACTAGCCTCGAGCTGTGCAAAGAGCTGCAGTGAAGGCCAGATAACATCGTTCGGTAACCCGCGTCCAAGGATGAGTGTGTATAAACAAATACTCGCAAACGGATAAACCGCGCCTCCAAAAACATTGATCGTCGAAATAGCAGCATTAACAATTGAAATATGTAGCCTCTTCCTCATCTCAATGTCTCGAAATCTTAGAATCCGATCTCTCCACGATGATGTCCAGCCATTGAGCTTAAGCGGGCGACTAGCCTCTACAAAATGCGCAACAGCCTGAGCCCTCCGATCAGAATGACCAGTTCGTTGACGTTCAAGCTTGATGACCTGACGAACGAGGAGAGAGTTGCAGATGAGGAAGATGACCATGAATCCGAAGCCGACGCAGGATGGCCAGCCCATTATGTCGATTAGGTAGTAGATTGTGACGATGACTTTTATGGGTGTTGCTACAACGCGTGGAAACTCCCAGAATCGTTGGGATATCTCATAAGTATCTCCGCGGATTAGGTTGACTACCTTTGCGTTTGAAGCTTGATGGTCTGGCGTTGGTTTCTCTGCTGGTCTGGATTTGTTACGGCCACAGCATTTGTTGAAGAACTTTCCAAAGCGGCTTGAAGGAGAATTACTCTCTTCAACACGAACTGAAGGATCTTTCTCTGTCATTTCAGATCCTGGGACGGCTCTGGTGAGGAGCTTGCTGAATAAACCGATGAATGTCTCGCCGCGACTTCGTTCGTAGGCCTTGCGGGAGTACCATCCTGAAGACGTTCTTGCGATTTGACGGATGGTGTCGATGCTGAGAATAACGACGCACCAGAGTCCAGCTTCTGCGGGGTCGTTCTTGTCAAGAGATTGATAGAGCTTACTTGTGAGACGAAGATTAGAAACTTCAGCAACTCGTTCCAGGATGGCTGCGAACGTGCCGATGAGAAGATCCAGACCGTTGGCTTCGATGAGACATGGAAGAAGTTTGCCCTTCAGTGCGCGAAATGCCAGATAAAGCCTCCAGTGCTGAAACTCATATGGTAGCTGCCATACGTCTTCAATGGCAATTTCTCGTTTTTGGGCGATTTTGGATAGGGGATTTACCCATCTCATGGTCCAGAATTGGAAGAGGGTGAGATTATCTTCAGGACTTCGGACGTGGTTTGATGGAGCGACTTTGGCGTTTCCAATATTGGAAGAGCCCCAGAACGGATTTCGAAGGGGCATGTTCATAATGACCAAGATTGCTAACATGTCAAGGGTGAGTTGTCCGATTTCGAAGGGGCTGATTGAGTTTGTCTTGAAGCTGAGGTAGTAGATTGCTCGAAGAGTAAGGGTCGTCGCCATCATGAGAAGATACTGTAACATCAACAACTTGGGGGCTTGAACAGGTCTATCCAACACCGTAACTAGCGCCGCAACACTCCATGGTACAAGCTCCATAAACGAAGCTTTATGATGAGAATGGACAATAGCAGAGCTAATAGCCAGTCCCAGCCCAACCAGGGCAATAAGCATCAAGCATAAAGTCCAAAAAGTCCATTTTCGATTCTTAGCTTGAAACGGTTGCGGTTCTTGCGCAAACGGCTGTAACCAGCGGGGAGTAAACCGTGATAACGGCGTTCGACAAAGGTAAAGAAAAAGTATCGAACATGAAGCGATATCAAGACTGAGCATAACACCCACTTCTCGCTTCGGCCATGATGTACCCCATATTTGGTACCGTGGTTGGTCTGTGGGTATGTAGTTGAAGAGCTGCTTCGAGAAGCTGGCGTGGTAAAGGTCTACAGCTGCCATACTGGCAAACAGCCAGAGTTCTAAGGTGGATCAACTGGATAAGGTTTTTAGCTCATGAAGCTTTTGAGAGAAACGGCGAGAGTTAAATGGAACGTAATAACGGGAACTGAAAGCGTAATAAATGGAGGTAAGATGTCAATGGGTGCTAGATTGGCTTGGTAGGTATACAATGGCTTAGGAGATTCAAGATATAATAAAGCAAAAGCTAGCTGTACAAAACAGAGACGTGAAAAACATACAAATGGCGTTTGTTATGTTATGTTATGTCCGGGAGCTGGGCGATTCACACATGGGAAAAGTTTATTCGCAGGGCGTTACTGTTGGGAGAAGACAACACATAAAGTGACGAATTATAAGCCATTGGCTCACTGTACAAAGGTGAATTAATTCATATGAATCAGATGTTATACGGAATTGGGTGTATCAGGGAGTATAAATTGGCAGGGCAAAGTGAGGGAGAGAAGAGACGCTGGCGGTGAATATGGATTTTCCGTCCCTGTTGTGGTCGACATCAGACCAGAGACCCTTGGATGTCCAATGAGATGCTTGTGGAGAAATATGTCGTTGACTTGTTGTTGAGCGTGGAGCATTTCTCCGGATACGGTTTGGTACAGATATTCGCTGATCATTGCATGGGGGGTGAATGTTAACGTAGGATGGGTGATCTGCAGTTCAGCGGCACAGTGAAATTGTTCTGCCTCTCTCTGTCTGTTTGTGATTAAAAATACAACGCTCTCAACCAATGTCGTGCACCTTTTAAATAAGTAGTGCTCCTCCGGCAAACGCCATGGTCATTAGAGTTATCATGCCAACGCCGTTTGCTGACCAAGCCTGCAGCGCTGCGACCGCGTTGTCGCTCGTTGTCGAGGATGCAGCTGAGCCGGTGCCTGTAGCGGTGCCTGTAGCGGTGCCGCTTGATGAAGAATCGGCCTTTGAGCCGTTGCCGACGAGCGCAGAGAGTTTATCATCATCGGTGAAGGCGGCTTTCACCGAGGTTGCGTTCTTGCAGTCGCTGGGAGGATCGGCTTTGCCTTTGACGAAGTTGGCAGCGATGCACTTTGACTCTTATTAGCATTGACTTATGAAGTTTAGAACAAGGACGTACCTGGTAGAGAAGACCGTCGACGGCGGAGGATACAACGTTCACCCAGCCCTTCTTGCCAGCGTATTTCTCGGGGACAGTAACTTGAGGCTGGCAGAAATCACCAAGACCGCTTTGCTGAACAATAGGAAAGACTTGCTCCCAATCGCCATCAGCCTTCTCGTTGAGCGTCACACGGAAAAGCCAATTGCCCTGCTGATGCGTAGATCGAAGCGCAATAGCCTCGCCGCCGACGTGGAAGTCAACGAGTTTGTCCTTGGAGAGGTCAGGTGTGAAACCGCCGCAGGGAGACTCGCCCTCGTCGTCGTCTTTGAAACCGATGGAGTCGGGATACTTGACTTCGAAGTGGGCGAGGGAGATGCCGCAGAGGAGAGCGGTTGAGAGGAGAGTAGAGGAGCGCATTTTGATGAGTTGGTGTGTTATGGGAGTGGCCTGGGAGCTGAGCTGGAGTGGTGGGCGGCTGAGCTGCTTTTGTAGGAGCTGCGGATATCGGCAAGGGGATGAGGGAGAGGCTGAACTAGTGTGTGTTTCGCTAAGAAGGTATGTTACGCCGTTAAATATCAGGCCGTTGTGAGAAATGACAGTCCATTGGGATCATCTAACTCAAAGACTTCAATGTGATAGCATTCTCGACTCATGTAGTCAGATATATCATTCACTATAGTTACACATATTTCTAGTCACACAGCATGAATACACAACATCTGCAAAGCAAATTCCCCATCATGAAAGCTACGTCATTGAGGCTCTGTGCGCCCATGATGAACCCATCCCATCAATGCAAGCCATCTCACTAGCCTGAAGCAATTCACGCCAATTCCGCATCAAACGTCCATCTAAAACACCCAAAGCTTCACAGAACCCATTCTCCAAGGTCACAGAGAATTCTATAGCAGAGTCTAGCAGTGTAAGCCTCCGTCGCCATATGCCGTGTTAGTGGTGGAGAGTAATTAAGAGCATGTTTTACCTACCCCAAAAGTCTAGACCTCGCAGAAAACAGGGGTCCTTGACGTGCGGAGGGACCAATCAGAACAAGAGCGTGCACGGACCTGAGGTTGTTTGAGCAAGTTTTCTTTCTTGTTAGTGAGCGAGTTTTTGTCACTGAATCACAATGAGAAGGTTTAATGATGGTGATAAGTATCGGATATTCGGCATGGACGGATAGAACGGATATGTTTTGGGGGGACTTGAAAGAGATGGTAGATGGGAGTTTGAGTTTAGGTAATTTATGCGCAATTTGACGGTTGTTCAACGTTTCTACTACCCGGTGTAGCCTCAGAGTATCAAGCTCACATCGCTTGATTGTCCAATCTAAAGTGGTTAGTTGCAGATGCAAGCGATCGAGTGGCTGATCTCATGGGCATCTCGTCTCGCAATCACACTCCGCGGGGTTAACTTCCTCACCATCCATCATCAGGACTCGGGCTTTTCATACCCGGCGGCAACTTGTGACCTTCACATCTTGAACAGTCAGTCATCGTAAGCCAAGAACTGGTTTCATCATATCAACTTGCTCATTCATTCTCACCCGAGTGTCGACAAGTCACAGAGTCGGAGGGGAACTGGACACTTGCACTCGGAACAAAACTTGGCTTGCTTGCAGACAACGACAACATGAGTAACTGAAGCACCAAAGGATATCGCTCTAAGTGAAGATCAAAGAGACTTCGGCTCCATCACGACGCTGGCCGTCTGAATCATACCTTCAACTCAAATCACAGCCAACCCGCGCCATCGGCGCTTCATAGCCCATCATGGATATGGACCACATGCATCATGATCCCGGCTTGCGGATGGAAGTCAACTATGCCTTCGCACGTGGATATTGGTATACCATCGCCGGTGTCGTCGGAGCACTGGCCGCCATTCGCGGCATCAACTACCTCGACGCACAACAAAGGTATGCCACATCGACGACATCCTGTTCAACACACTGACATTTCACCAGACTAAAAGCATGCCGCGATCCATCAATAGACCATCCGACACGCCCACGAGGGCCAGTCAGCCAAGCATGGGCGACAGCAACCGCCGTCGTCCGTGAAATGGGTCATCCACAATATTACATCCCCATCAATGGCCTTCGATGGGCAACACCGCTTCCACTCGGCCGAATCATAGTTCTCGCATGCTATTGGGTCGTTATCGTCTATTTGATGAGCTGGAAGGTTTCACAAAACGACGTGTACTACTGGGAACGCATAGGATATCGCAACGCATGGGTCACTCTAACCCAGTTTCCGCTCCTTTACCTTTTATCGACAAAAGTCAACGTCATTGGATTTCTGATAGGGAGCAGTCATGAGAGACTCAACTGGCTGCATCGATGGGTTGCGCGCACCATGTTTGTTACTGCGACGGTTCATGGCTTCCACTTCTGGACTATGTGGGTGCGCGCTGAGTTCCTGGACTACGCACTTCAGATTATGCCTCTGGTCAAGTATGGACTTGCTGCTTGGGCTATCTTGCTCTGGAATGTCGTCACTGGAATCGTCCCTATTCGGAGGCTTTCGTATGAGGTCTGGGTGGCTCAGCATGTGCTTACAAGTATTATAATGCTGTGGTTGCTTCACAAGCATATTCCCTCAAATGCCCGATGGTTGCTGTGGATGAGTGTTTCGTTCCTCGTTTTTGACCGAGCCATGAGATGGGTGCTTTTACTATGGCAGAATGTCCGTTTCCGACCACAAGGAACAGAGTGCCAGGGCATGAAGCACCTTGGACATCGAGTCGTGACGCGAGTTGTTGGACCAGCCACGACTGTCATTACCATCAAGGACGTGCACTTCAAATGGAAGGCCGGCCAGCATATTTACCTCTGGGTCCCACGCCTCGGACCCTTCGAAGCGCATCCATATACAATCGCCTGTGCGCACAAACTCGAAGGCGCATGCTGCTGCAACAGTATACAGCTTGTCGTGCGCGCCCATAACGGATTCTCGAAACGAATCCACAAATATGCGACAAAGAATTCGGGATCCGAACTTACAGGCTTCGTATCAGGACCATATGGCGTTCCCCCGAAATGGGACATTTACGAGACGTTGGTACTAATTGGAGCGTCAACTGGAGCCAGTTTCGTTGTTCCTATCCTCGAAAGCGTTGCGGCAGCACAAAAATCGAATTGCACACGAAGAGTAGAAGTTATTCTCGTTGCGCGAACATCTCAAGAAATCCAATATTACGTCGAAAGGGCCGAAGAGGCTGGGCGAATGGTACGAGCAAAAGGCGTCGGTGTAAGCATCCATATCGCCATAACAAGCTCCAACCAAACAGGCCCGACTTTCATTCGACCAGAATCAGAGTCCTCAAACACAAGCGACTCAGTCGACATCCAACCCGTCAAGGGAACAACAACAGGCTGCTGCTGCAGCGCAAACGGACCAGATGAGAAAGGCTGTCCAAGCGATTCCCCCTGCCGCGGGAAAATAACCGCCACTGTTCCAGAGCTCATCCACGAATACACGTGCAGACCAGACATGGAGACCATGATTCGCGAGCCGGTGGAGCAGGCTTGGGGAGAAACAGGGGTTGTTGTTTGTGGTGGGCGCGAGATAGTGGCACGGACGAGGAATTGTGTGAGTCGCTTGAGTGATGAGCGAGCTGTGCATAAGGGAACGGGAGCGCAGGGAATTTATCTGCATGTTGAGGAGTATTCATTTTAATCTAGGGTCGATAAATAATGATGATATTATGATTGATGTTTGCAAGGCTGAGTGCAGTGAAGTGGTTGAACAGGACAGGGGTTAGTTGGTGGTGGTGTGCTACGGCAACAAAGTCTAGGCCAGGCCAGGGGATCAAACAATGGCCTCCACTGTCGGTCAATAAATACTGCACTGCCTGTGACTTGACAATGCATTGACGTATGATGAAACAACATTCTCCTCCTCCTTTTACTCTTGATATCGTGATACTCGTTCCAATTTTAGACCATCGTGGAATGCAAAACTCGAGATATCCAAATCCACCCTCTAAAGCGCCCGGCTCGTCGATAGCTCGTCGATAGCTCCCTTCCCACTAGCACTACTACCCTCAACTAGGCTAGCCCCAGCCTCTCCAATTGGTCCCTCCCGACCCTTGAACCCCCGAATCTCCATTCCTCCTCCACTTTCCTCTTCATCACTTTATTTCCTCTCCAGCATCAACAACAACGCTGTGTTTCTTTGTCTCTCTTTTTCTTTTTTAAATGCTTCATCGCTGAGACTTTTTCTTCTCTCAGCGCGCCATGCCTTCACGGCCGCGGCGGCGTAATCGCCCGGAAAGGCTGTCGAGGCCTTATGCGTTGGTGCACGCGGGTGTGAGATTGATTGCTTGGATCACCAGCCTCGCTTCGATTCTACTCCTCGCATTTGTGTGTAAAGAATGGCCTTCGAAGAGCCAGGCCATCATCGCAGGTGCTGTCGGTGTGAGTAGCCCCTCTCCTCGACGTCTCCCGTTACGCAAAACTGACGTACTCCAGTGCGCAATTGCAATGCTCAACGACAGCTGGGAGGTTCTAGCAGTGACAGATGCTGCATTTACAGTTCCCAGATTAGCTACCTCAAGAAGAGTCCTGCATGACTTGTTCTCTTTAGCGCTCTGCGTCGGTGGAATCATTATGATGTGGGTATCAAACATCAACATCACCGACGACAAAATTGCCGAGCAGAAGCGTCAAGAGCAATGGCTTATGGCTGCCCTATGGGCTTTGATCGCCGTGGTGTAAGTTTCCCCCCTCTTCATAAGGGTCACGTTGCTGATAGGGCGTGATATAGTGGCTGGAGATTAATCTTTGCTATTTGGGGGTGTGTGGATTGTACTGGTGAGGCCAGACGTGCTGTGCGGAGAAGACAGCGACGGAGAGGGAGAGAAAATGATCCTTGGCGACAGATGGGGATCCTTTGAGTGATGTGCTATTGCATGATGATAAGAAGTTTTGATGGATTGCAGACGAGGCACGCGACATTCATGCATTCAACGGCGCTTGGGGTTTGGGACATCAACACGATAGACATGCCGACTTGTTTACTACGACTGGGATTTTACGACGAGGACTGATTCACGAGATCATTGGACCGAACCACAGACGCGATTTTTCATGGCCCCGATGGGCCTAGCAATGGCTTGTCTATGCCGTCATGGCTTGAACCTCTGGACCACCGGTTCTACGACTGTTTCTTCTGGACCTTCCTATGCGATTTCGCGGACTTCGGTGTCTCCTCAATCTGATGCGGAAACTGCATGGACGACCGTCAGGCCAGATCATAGCGAAATGTTTGACGGCGTCGACATGAGCATTGATACCGGGCGCACTTTACCTTCTGCCGAAAATGGGGATTCTACCACTATCATTTTACGATTGCCAAAGCGCCGAAGCTTGCGAGAGATGGATTTGGTCACATTGCTCTCGACAGTTGCTGGATAACCTACCGAATGCATCCGCCGTCGAGCTTTCTGGGCAATTGGCGGACCCAGTGAAGTGGGACTACGGCCTCTGCTGTAGAAGTTGCGGAGGGCTGCGGCGCATATGGGGTTAAGTTCTCTCAATAACTTGGATGAACGGCCCATATCTCCACGTGGAATCGGTTACAGAAGGCGAATGGCATACAGAACATCTAGACGACCACTGTTGGCTCACCTGACTCCGAGCCTTAAGGTTTTGTTTTATAGCGTTTACTACCGAATCCGAAATTCCAATTATGTTGAACATCAACGCCGCATCCCAATTTCCACCGTCGATTGTTTACCTTTGGGGGCGCAAAAGACTTCAAACTCTTGACCAAGGAAATAGTGGTCAGCAAGCCCCCCGAGGTTATCTTAAGGATGTTCGAGTGATTCGTTGCTTGGGGTCGCGGTCTTATGTTTCTTGCTTTACAGAATTGCTAATACTGTAGATACCGACTGCGTTGCGTTTCTGCGAAGACTATCTCTGAGGTTGCTGCTCCTACCAGCTGACGGTCTCATTAAGCATCTCGTGAACTAATTCGTCGGAAGCGATGAGAACTCTGATGTCAAGTTCTATATCATGCCCCTCATTAGGAGGTCATCGCGAACCTAATTGCTTATCAGCTGCATGTGTTTGATTGATGTCTGGAGCAAAAGACGCTTCTTCCTCGACTGGCTTGCAGAGACGTGATTGTCTTCACAATACATATGATGGCTTCTCTAGAACGACCAAGGACAGCCAATACAGATGGTGATATTACTCTTGTAGAACTCTCATCTCGCGTCAATGACGAACCGAAGAAAAACGGCAATAGCAGTCGAGAGAACAGCGAGCAACAAGAACCAAAAGAACCCCTCAAAGACACCCTAAGAAGGCTTGTCGAAGAGCACGAGCATAACCAGAATTTCCCTGATGACCTTCTCAACCGAGCGCGAGAATATCTCGCGAACGAAAATGACGAGCAACAAGATGCTGAGCTAGGCCAGAGCATCTCCAGAGAATTCGAGGCCCAGGAGGAATTGATGCTCAATAGCTCCATCTATCCTGAAGTCCGAGCTGTTGTAGATGACACAGACGACCCAACCTTGCCAGTAGGCACGTTCAGGGTATTCCTTTTGGGAACAATATTTGCAATCGTTGGCACTGGTGTCGAACAGTTCTTTTCACTTCGAATGCCTCCTATTGGACTTTCGACATTTGTGGTACAAATATTAGCTTTGCCCATGGGGAAGCTGTTGGCGAAATGGCTGCCGATGAGGAAATTTCGGGTGTTTTCCTGGGAGTTCACACTCAATCCAGGACCACTCAACCAGAAGGAGCAAATTCTGATTGCAATGATGGCGAATGTGACGTTTGGCGGGTCTGCAATTGGAGCCTACATCGTGAGCATCATTCAAGTCCTGAAACTCGATATCTTTTACGGGGAGAAGAACCTCTCGAACAGTATCCCTTGGCAAATCCTGACGCTCATATCGACCCAATTCATGGGATATGGATGCGCAGGTCTGGTTCGAAGATTTCTGGTATACCCGCCGTCTATGATCTGGCCTAAATCTCTAGCGAATATTGCGCTTGCCAAGGCTTTGAACAAGGATAATGGGCATTCAGAAGATATAGTGCATGGGTGGAAGGTGTCACGATACAAGTTCTTCTTCATCTGCTTTACTTCCATGTTCTTCTACTTCTGGGTTCCCAATTACTTGTTCAAATCTCTTTACTTGTTCAACTGGCCGACATGGATATCACCAGGCAATGTCACTCTCGCCTTGATAGCTGGATCAACCTGCGGTCTGGGCCTCAACCCCTTACCAACATTGGACTGGAACGTGGCCACCGTTCTCGGCGACCCTATAGTAACACCCTTCTTCACACTCATGAACTTCGCAAGCGGCATGGCAATATGGGGCTTCATAATCGCGCCGCTGGTATACTTCAACAACGTCTGGGACACGGGCTACCTCCCCATAAACAACAACTACATCTACGACAACCATGGCTCGCGGTACAACATCTCGCGCGTATTGCTGCCTGACTTTACGCTTAACCAGACCGCGTACCACGAGTACAGTGTCCCCCTCATGACTTCCACTCAGGTGATCAAGTATGCGGCTGCCTTTATGATATACGTCGCTACACCCGTGCACATGTACCTCTGGCACCGTAAGGATATCATGTCTGGAATACGAGCTTGTTGGGCACGGAAGTCGCGAGACGAGGAGTTTAACGATGTGCACAATCGCCTCATGTCTGCGTATCCGGAGTGTCCTCACTGGTGGTACATTGTCATTCTTGTTGCGTCTTTCATCATCGCCTGTGTCTCGGTGAGTCTGTGGCCAACTGGCATGCCAGTATGGGGCATCGTTCTAGCTGTCCTCTTCACCATCGTGTTGCAGATTCCGATTGGAATGCTCTTGGCTGTTACGAACATAGAGGTTTCATCGCGTATCCTTTCCCAGGTGATTGCTGGCTATGTGCTCGAGGGCCGACCGATTCCGAACATGATATTCAAGATGTTTAGTTTCATGTCGACGCATCAGTCGCTCAACTTTGCCAGCGATCTCAAACTTGCACATTATGCCAAGATTCCACCGAGGTGGGCATTCGCAGCACAGGTTTACGCAACGCTTTTGGCAGGTTTTGTTGCGTTGGGCGTGAATCACTGGTTACTTCTTAACGTTGAGGATGTATGTCAAACGCATCAGAAAGATCGCTTCACGTGTCCCCGTACGCACACTTTCTTCATGTCCTCAGTGATATGGGGCGTTGTCGGGCCACGTCGATTATTCGGTACGCAAGGCCCCTACCGCGCCGTCACATACACAATCCCCATCGGTATCATATTCCCCATAGTCATCTACCACATCTCCAAGCGGTGGCCCAACGCCTTCTGGCGCAACGTCAACGCGCCAGTCCTATTCTCCGGGCCGATGGCCTGGGCACCTTACAACTGGAGCTACGTGCAGGGCTCGGTAGTTCTAGCGTTCCTGTTCAACAAGCTGATCAAGAGGCGGTACGCGGCGTGGTGGGAGAAGTACGCGTACGTGCTGACGAGTTCTATGAGCGCGGCGATTGGTATTTCTGGCGCGGTGATGTACTTTGCGGTGCAGCATACGGGGGTTGAGCTGGATTGGTGGGGGAACAGGGTTCAGACGGAGGGTGTTGATCAACAGGGTTTTATGGCTGATGGAAAGGTTGTCAACTGTTCGATGTTGAAGGTGCCTGAGAAGGGTTACTTTGATATCGGGTTCGATTGGAAGGTGTAGACGGGGGCACTAGAGGTGTCAGTCACTGTTGGTGTGATGCTATTGAGAAGTGTTTGCGTATCGATAAAGCCAACGGAAATGTTTCATTATCTGCCTACTCTAACTGTTAAGAAGTTATCTAAAGCAATTAACAACTTTGAGCTAACAAAGATACTACCATAAACAATCATAAGATTAGGCTTGAATAGCATAATCTCCGTATGATCTCGTCAGCACCTTTTTCCCGGGAGGCGATGACCAAGAATAGTAACATTAGTGTTCCTGACAGCCGACACACTTGGGTTAATAATTAGACTTTGCCTTTATATATTTAGCAACTGAATTTGCCATCAATGCCTGCCTGCTAACCGCGCGCGGATAATGAAACTTGCGGCCACAAACGCGACGTCGATCGGCAACCTGATATCGTCGCCACTTGTTGGTTGTTGGTTCTGTATATTACTATTTCAGTAAGACCAGAATGATGGCCGAAACGGTTACGAAGCACCAATCATCTGACACACAGCCAAGAGCCGCGATGAGACTGAAACAGGGCGCCAGGTATAATTCATTATAAATAGACTTTATCATGATAAACGTATCATCGTTCGAAGATGGGCGTTTGGTGTTGAGGATGAAGTGGGAGTCGCGTACCCTGGAGCACGGTTCGGCGCTTGGGGTTAAGACGGGAGAGTCAACCTGTCAATCGCTGCAATGGACATTCGAGCTGGAACAAATCATGGCTATCGGAATTAAGGAGCGCGCGTGAGAACATCGTGTGTAAGCAAGAGACGAAAGGAAGAGGCAACCAAAATCATGCGTAGTTAAGTCAACAAGGAAGAGAAAGCGATGATGGAATTGTCCGTAGGGAATGAGGTATATCAGTCAAACATGAAGCTGCTGCGCCTACTTTTGATCTCACTCTGAGGGGAGGGGAGGCAGTGCCACAGAAGCGAACGAGCTACAGCAGAAAACACCAGGGTCAAGGTTCTGCCTTACAGGGCTGGATGACGCCATTCCGTTTTAGGTCTTGAGATGGGGCCAAAGTTTGAGGCATTTGCTCAGCCCTTTTTTTCTTCAACGGATGCATGCATGCAGTAACATCTCGATCAAGAATTAATGCATACATGAGATAATTGTAATTCAACTGCGAAACACTCTTTTGAGAATCAGAAAATATTTTCCGGTGAGGCAGCCAAAAGGCAATCGTCCTAGCTTCTCCCCCCCGTTGGGGGCCATTTCGTGCCTTAGTCTTATCGGAAGAGTCTGAAATCCGTAGGTAGTATTTTGGCTGTCATGAACCAATAGAAGAATGGGATTGTTGCTAATGCCTGTCTAACTGTGCCGCGAGCTGGGGAATTACAGAAATTGAGCGGTCTTGGCTTGGGACTTTGGTTACTCTCGTTTCATACCGAGGAGACGTCATTTGAGTCTGAAGCTATTCGCACGCAGTCATGTAACGCTGCAATGCGCATTTGACAAGTCTACATGACATGACGTACGCGCGCCCTTGGTCCTACATACTTTGAAAATGCTCTTCTGGCATCTTCCAACGGTTTGTCTGCATCATTGTGCAAGTCAAGTTGAACTGTGCGTCCCGATATGACAAGCATAGACTCATCTGTACGATATTAGTTCCCGCTGCATGTCAAAGGAAGAGGCATCCAATGAATCCTTGACGATGATCAAATTGCTTGTCTGACAGAAGTAATAAATCTCGATGCGAGGCTGGACAAAACCCTTCCAGTCAATCTTGAAGAATGTAATTAATCCTGGTTAGCTTAGGGCTGAGGCTGTGAGAACCGGCGTCGATTTTAGGCGGATCCAAGCCTCGATAGGCGTCCCCCAGCACTGCCCGTGATTTGGATAAGCGTAGAGTGAGTGGACAGGGGGGTGACTCAGAGCGAATGAGGAGGAGGTCACCAAATGCAGAACATTACAGTGTTTGTAGCACTTGCATAGAAAATGGTACTTACACTTTAGTCCTTGACAGGGTTTTGGTTGGTCTAGAGGCTTTTTGGTCTGCAGACAGTCCTTGATGACTCAATCGCCGGGGGGATCCCGTGATGCGAGATAATGGGTATTGTAGTCTTTTGCCGAAGGAGATTTCGAGTCGGACGGACAAACTCGCGCTTTGAGCAAAGGGAACGAAATAGATTCGGAATAGTAGAACTTGTTGGTTGAGTTCTTCGTTTGTTGCTGTTGGTGATAATTTTAGGGTCATGTTTCAACCATGGCCGCGTGTTGTCGGCCATTGAAGTCCTAGATTACGTTGTTCCTCAATTGTAAAATCCCAATTCATCTCGCCATGGATTGAGTCTTGTTCTAATTACGGGATTGTCACTTGTCGTCCGTGTCCTGATCTCCCGCTTCGATACCCGTTTCTCGATCCCACTAGACTTTCGATTGATTAAACCTGCCCTGTGATGTTTACTGAATCTATGGTTCTGGCGGTTCGAACCAACTGTAACTGTCTGTCAAGGGTGGCCGTGGCTGAGATGACCCAGGGGGGAGTCATCGGCATAGGCATTTTCCTTGGGGGCCAGGACTAGACAGGGATCACTTTTAGTGGCCGCAGACGGTAGGCAGAAACGGCCTTCTCCACCTTCAAGGCTGCCTTTAGCCTTTACACAGAGAGAACCAAGCCTCTGAGAGGGAACACCACCCTTTTTTACAAGTCTCTTGTATATATCTTGGAACCGCTTGCGAACCACTCACTTACACACAACCAACACCAACCCCAGGCACCAACACCCCATATTTTACACTTACTTTACAAGACGTAAAGTCTAGTCCCCAGGCATCCAAAGTCACTCGGTACTCTGCGGCACTACTGCTAGCTTACACAGCTTTCAAACTACCCTTCCTCATTTCTATATAACCCACCACCATCTGCCACTCTCACAACAACCAAACATTACTATAAGAGCTTGACTTTTCTCTCTTTCAAACTGTCTTCTCAACAATCACCTCTTATTATTGAGAACATCGTCCACAACCATCGTCGTCGAAGCAGCACTTCTTCACCACCTGAGCAGACTATAACAAGAACACATCGTCTGCCTCCGGTTATCATCCAAGAGGATCCCCCTCAGCGCAATAGCCGCATAGAACATCACAACACCGACACAATGTGCACCACAAACATCTACACATACGTCCACCCCGATGGACGGCGCGAGCAGTGGTCTCAACCTACGCTCTGCGCAAACTCTCGCCATGGACAGGTCTGCGCTAGCAACTTTCTCTTTGAGCACCCAGTCCAATACGTTCCCGCTCCCTACGATGCTTCTTCCTACCCTTATGCCACTCAACTTCCTCCTACGCCTCAGTATAGCCCTGCTCCCTCTACACCGTCGGGCTCATACCGCTCTGGAGATGAATCAGACCGCTCGTACACCAGCAACTCTAGCAAGAAGAAGCGATCATCTGGAGTCTACATCAACGGTCAGAAGGTTCTTGATCTGAACCGTCGTGAGCGTCGACCAAGCTCTCGTCACCAGGAGAGAATTGTCTTGGTCGATAGCCCCCCTACTCCTCGCACTCCTCCCCAGCAATGGAATACCCCTCACACTGCCCCTGCATCACCTATCTCAAACACATACATCGTCGACTCTTCACGGGACCCTAACAAGCGACGCCCTGTCATCGTTGATGAGCGAACTCTTCAACCTGACCAGCGCCGTGTCCAAATTGAAGTCGTTGACAACCACCACCGCTCCAAGCACCACCGCCACTCTTCAAGCGGCTCCCGACACTCCGACCAAGAGGAAGAGCGTCGCCAACGCCGTCGTGAGGAGAAGCGCCGAGAGGAAGCTGAGCTTCGTCTTCGCACTCGCATCGCGGAGGCCAATGCAAAGATTGCCAGCAGACCTGTTGCCCCGGCCCCAGCCCCTCCCAAGCGCTCCGCTACTTACAAGCGCCCCTCCGTCGAAGTCATCGACAGCCAAGCAGTTCTCGCTGATGAACTTCGCCGCTTGAGCTTCGAGGAGGAGCGTCGTGAGGACAAGGCTCGCCGCCTTGCTCGTCGCGAGGAGAAGAAGGAGGAGGAAGCTCAACGCGAGCGTCTCCGTGAGCGCATGCAGCCTAAGCGACGCCTTACAATTGGCGCTGGCAGCAGACGGCCCTCTGAGATGTACGAGCCGGGAGTGTACCGATATGAGTAATCGATTTAGTTGAAGGATTTGGTCTTGTATCACTTTGATCTGTTTTACATGGAGTTTTGAAGCAATGATATTTAGCGATTTGGAATTTATTAGACTTGGGAATGGGAATTATCTGTATACGGTTTTAGGGAGTTTGATATTGGGATTGGATACCAGCGAGCGAGGCAATGAGCCGATTTAAAGATTACAGAACACTTAGTTAGATACAAGACACAAAACAGAAGAGAGAAAAAAAAAGGAACTCAGATTGGGTTTTGTTTTTGAATACTTTGGTCCCTACTTGCATGACTGTGAATGTTGGAGATGGCTTGAACGGTTGAGATGGGGATAGAGAGGCTCAATGGTTTGGATGGGGTGAGACACTAAAGCAGGTACAAGACACTTCACATCAAATGTGCCAGAATAGAAAAACCTGCCTGTCTCATGACTCTACGACTGAGGGTGTGCCAGTTCGGTGCAGGTAGGCTGCACACCAAGACATCACGATCTCCCCCATTCAAACCCACAATAACCATATCCAAACCATCACGATATCTGAAAATCCTTCCTCGGCATCAAAGTGTAAAAAAAAGGGAACCTCAAAACACCGAAGGATCGCGTATGCATACAACCGTGAATCAGAACAAGGATGTTACAACCAAAGTTCTTTTTGCCCCTGGGGGTGGAGTGGAGACCACCGAAAAACACCAAGAATCGAAAGATGGGGTCGTTTTGGGACTTTGGTGAAGCTTCAATTCTGAGGCCATGGAATCAAGTTTTTTTGTGAAGATGAGGTTAGTTAGACTGCGAGTTGGGGGCGTATTTTGGATCTTAGGTTATGCCCGGAGGTATAGCATGAATTGTTGTTTTAGTATAGGGAATAGATGAGAACAAGGGTTTGTAAGTGCTTGGAGGGGTCGTTTGCCGCAATCATTAGCATTTGAATTGGAATCTCTCCATTGTTCGATTGCCTTGTCTGCCTAAAAATGTCCTACACTAGAGATGTAGATAGTTCTTGACCCCGGTCATGTTGTGCCGATCGAGACATTAGCCGATAGGGCCTCATGACACCCTGTTTCTCAAGGCACCCATTATAGTTCGCTCTGGTGCGGGCATATGGCGGGGTTAAGTCACATCTCTGACTGATGTACCTGTATGTCTGAGATAGTCTCCAGTGACTCACTGTTGATCTATGGCGAGATGATAGCATGTTTAATAGAGTACGTTTTGGGAAATCACCGAAGACGCCAAGAGTTCAGTATATGCCGATAAGTCATGTACCGGTGTTCATATGAGTGCAAATAGATTCGGTAAAGATAATGACAGTCTAGACTATCATACGAATGTAAACTCAGGCAGGCATGTTGAAGCCAGACCGTAGCTATGTGCAGCAGTGTTGGGACTACTGCTCAGCTGGAGGAAATGGTGTTGAAACCATTCCGATACCATGTTGAACCGTTTCCATCCCCCAATTCACAAAAGTCGAGTTATTCTCAATTTAGTAGTCACTTCCACGACTAATAACCTCCTTGTTCGACTCTCGAAGCAGGATTGTCTATAACAATTAGCATCCATCCCATGACTTCACAAACACACATCAAACTTACATGCTCGAACTGCGCCGAGTAAGAACCCTTGATATCAGCAAGCGGTTCATACGCTTCAAGAATACCATTCGAGACCAAAGAGTTCAGCTTCACAACTCGTCAGCAATCTTCCCCCTCACATACGGCTATAGCACTTACACCAGCGAGATATCGCTCTTGGCCCAAACGCTCAAGATATCGTCGACAAAAGACAATAGTACCAAACTGCTCTCGAATGACTTTACAAAGTCTATTCGCCGACGCAAATGGCAGATTAACATGTCTCGGCGCATCATGCTGCAACCCATAGCCATAAATGCCCGCCTATTCTCATCAGCAACAACCCAACTCACTCACGAACATGCACACTTACATCGTCGTAAAGTCGTCCAGTACCGGTTGTACCGAACGTCTCAATGGCAAACACCTCACCTTCCTCCATCTTAGTCTGATCATTGTTCTTAATAAACGGAATCGACTTTCCACCGTGGATTTGGTAGTGCTTGATGTTATGCGCTGAGATGTTGCGGACGGGTTTGACGGGGTATGTCTTTCCGCTGATTTCAACTTCGTAGCTCTCCATTGCTTCTTGGATTGCGGCGCTGACATCGCAGATACGAACGTCGATACCAGAGGCCTACACATGTCAGGACTGTTATCTGTGAGTGAGTGAGATCTTTACCTTGATACCGCTGTTGGTAGCATCTTTGACAGCATTCAAAAGATTATCGTACGTAGGATCGAATGACATGGTGAATGCACTATCAACGATCCACCCATTGATCTGCACACCAAAATCAACCTTCATGACATCCTCATACTTGAGAACAACGTCCTTCTGGCCAGGATTAGGCGTATAATGCGCAGTTTCATGGTTGAGACAAAGACCCGTCGGAAACCCCATGCCGGACTTGAGGTTATCACCAGGTTCAATGCCCTGATTACCCAAAAGTGCACGCACGCCATCTTCAATACCATTAGCGATGTCGATGAGTTTATCACCCGGTTTGACGTTCTCCTGCATCCACTGTCGTACTTGACGATGAACTTCAGCAGCCTTTCGATAATCGTTCAGAAACTCTGGATCTTCGAGTTGTCGACGACCCAGGAAGCGAAGTTCCTTAGCTGTAGTACGAGCGGTGTTGTATTCCTGAATTTCACCGACGGGGAACTCTTTGAAGAGATCACCGAGCGGGACTCTGGGAGGTGAAGATTGCTGTGTAGGAGCCTTCTTCTTCTTCTTTGGCTTTCTCTTTTTCTTCTTCTTACCAGCGCCGTCAATTAGCGGTCCGGCAAGAGCGTTGTTATCATCATCGTCATCATCGTCGCCCCCTTCGCCTCCCAGACTACCGTCTCCGTCGCGGGAGAGATGAGCACCGCGTGGCTCTCCGCCTGCAGAGGATGGTTTGGACGAGAGTGGTCCTTGACCTGGCATGTGTAAGTGATGTACTAGGTATATGAAGGGCTATGAGATGTACCATTTCCTCCAGAGTGATCGTCTTCAGATGTCTTGGCGCCCATTTCGACATGAACGCTGCTTCAAATCCCAGAGTTTTGTTGATGGGTGACTGAAGTGAGGTGAGATGAGATGACGATGATGGGGTGTTATACAATGGGGTAAGCGGTTATCTGCGGCAGAAACGAATATGGAAAATGCAGCACATGGACCATGAGGATCGCTAGCTTCACAATGATAGGACAAGCCTGTTAGCAGTGAATCCTTCAGACACAGTATCGGTGTGCTACTGATGAAGTCTATCATGAAGCTGTAGAGACCTCGTCAGTATAAACGATAAACGATGCTCAGTGGACCCATCAGAGTATTGTTTACTGACTCGCTCGAATACTACGTGCCATTTACACGACGGCTATACGGAGTTATGTGGATTCAAAGAACATTCCAAATCGAAAAGCCATGATAGGTCCATCACGCAGCGGGTCTTGATGAGCCCCTCGTAAAGAATGAAGACCCTGATTACGAGTCAAGTAGTTCCCTTGGCTTCGTAGATCATCACAGCCACATTGCAAGAACACGTGGAAATGATGAATGTCATGGACGATAATATGCTGAAAAGTTTGGGTATGAATTCATCATGCACTCCAACATATATACCTCTCATCCCATAATGCCACGCCTAGACTATGTGCAAAGGAAAAACCATGTACAATGCTCGTGCCAAATACCATAAAGTACAGTCCCCAGAAACAAAGACAAAATGACATGCAAATTCCGTGCTCTCAAATGTCCCAAACCATGATGCGTGAAATATAGGTAAGTAGAGTAGTAGGTGGGCCAGCCGTGTCTATGCTGCTGGCTGAGCTCCGCCGCGTGGCCGAGGCTTGAGGTTTAGTATAGGAACATCCGCATTATCGAAGCCATGATGTGATGTGCGATCTCTCAATCGCTCGTAGTGTTTCCGTAGTCGACTCTCACCAACAACTAGTTCGAATCCAACCAGGAAACAGAAGCTTATCTCCAATCTAGCCAGTTCTGCTTCACTGACGCCACCCACTTTAGCCATCTTGGCATGAGGATAAGATAGATCTTCAAGAGCTTTCATGGCAACTCTTAGACCAGCCAGGACTAAACGATGTGCGTTGCGCCGAGTGACAGGAATAGCTCGCTCCTCAACGGCTAATCGGTGTATATATAGTGATGTCGCGAGGTATACTGCGGTACTCATGGGACAGAATTGGTGTAGTCGCTGAAGATATTGGTTGATAGTGATCGGAGGCTCATTCTTGCTGTAGAATTTGCGTGTTATGGCGCTGTGCTGCAAATTGACAGGCTGAGAATCAGCTCCGACGACAACGTAAGGCTCTGATTGAGGTGGCGGCGACATGAGACCCGGGTGAGGTTTCAGTCGCACACCATCAATGCCTCCCGACCCTGGTTGATTGTCATGCACAGGCTCAGGCATATCTTTGGCAGCCAATCTCTTAGCCTCAAGCTCAGCCTGTTTCCTCAATTTCGCCAGATTCTTATCCGAGTATGATCGCACAATGTTTTCCTTCTCAGCTTGCATACCACTCATATGCGGCACGGTAGGGGATTTTGGCGGTGGTGTCGGAGGTACATCGCCCGTTATTCTCACAAGAAGCTCGACGCCAGCGCTCAGCAGAGCGAGCGCTTCAGATGGTGACATCTCGAAGAGGCCATGATCGGCAGAGGTTTTTGGTGCGGAGGGGTCGTCGGCGATCAAATGAGGATCGGAAGAGGGCACCGGGGGAGGAGGCGGCGGTCGATCAGTCGTGGCATCGGGATGTCGCAGAGGAATTGTACCGGCCTGAGCCTCGGTAGTAACAGCCGTTTGATAAGACATGGCTGAAATAAGCAAAATGGTTGTAAAAGCTTGGTCGGTCGTCAAGACACAGAGCTATTGACGCGTCTCAATCTCTTAAGGCGCTGCGCAAGATCCGGCTCGACGCCTTTCATGATCTCTCGTTAATCGAGACGTAGTGGAGGAGAGTAAAGACAATTTGGAGCAAGTTTTCGTATCACGGGCTAGGCCTGTTTTTGTTGTTGCTTTGGGTCGAGTCGGGCGTAGGTAAATAAATACCAATCCAATCCAGGCCAATCCAATACCAGCGCAAAGTTGCGACCTGTACTCCGTAGTGGGACGAGAATACCGAAGTGGAGTGGCGGGGCCTAAGATCTCGACGTGGGACCCTGGAGGAGTAGGTGCAGTGCGTGAGGGTCTAGAGACTTTATAGTTTATCGAATTCAGATACGGGAGGTATGAGATCGTAACGGTCGAGAGGAAGCGAACGAGCGAAGCCTGATGATACAAGAGCCGGACCGACTACTTTAGCGTCGCGTTGTTTTAGGTCAAATGAAGGACAAGATGAAGAAATGAAATGAATTGTCCGAGATGAGTCGTGGTCGTGAGACTCGGACTCGCCAGGAAGAGCCTGCTATAAAGGACAAAAGAGAGGTTGCGAGATTAAAAAGAGACTGTAAATGAAGTGATTTGTTTGCTTTTGTAATGAATGAGTGACCCGACTGGTATGGTATGTATGTATCTGTCGGCGGCTGCCCAATCCAAGAAGGGACCTGCCCGCACTTGCACCCGCCTGCACCTGCCAGCACCAGCAGCAACTAGCCGCACCTTCCTCCCGAGCTTCTTTTTTCATGTCACGAGCACGTGGTGCGGGGGAGAAATAAGATGAGATTTGACTCAATATCTGGCACTGATCAGCAAATGCCTATCGTGATCAATTCCCATATTTTTCGCTCTTCTTTTCCCTAGTATCGAAAACGAATTACCTTCTAGTCTTGAAAGTGGAATGCAATGGTACCAATCTTATCAAATTAGGTCCAAGCCAGGACATTTACTCGATTTAGCCTCCGTGATGGATGAATGGTGTTATTCCACGGTCGACTCCGGATATGAAAGCAGCATATTTATCGTGTTATCCTGGCAACATTACAGTAAATACGGGGTATGTTTACGCATACGGATATACAATCCACTCGCTGAGGATCTCGACCAAAGGGTCTTTGGTCAAACTACTGCATGACCAGCAGAGGAAAAGAGCCGCAAGAGATGATGTTCTTCTCTGCCAAGGCACCATTCAGGCGTCGTCTGATGTTTTTCCCGACGTCTAAACACGGCCACCCCGGATCTAGGCTTTAAACCTGCTGACCCATCTGCATAAGGAGAAATATCAGAAAACACCATTCACATATATATTCGTTTCAGTTACGCGCCATTGCCACGATTTCTCTTTTCTCTTTCAAATCACATAATCAACGGCGAATATGGGTATCAGTCTCAACAGTTTTGGTGGCGAGCCTACGAATCACTTACCTATCTTGGCCAAAGAAAACGCAACAAGAACCGTCCTTGCATGCCTTGTTTGCATGTCACGGAACACTTATAAAGAGAACAGAATTGAGCAATAGCATTGACAAGACCATTTAACAGACTTTCTACATATATCCATATCCAATCGTAAGATGTTCACATGATAAGGCTCCAGTACATGTTAAATATAAGAGATGCATGCCATTACACATACCCTACATTCTCATTTTACCCCAGCTTGGTGTCAAAAGCCTTCCTTCATTCAACCTGACCCTTGGGAGCAAAACAACTCATCAAAAGCTCACCAAGTTCATCCTAGATTTGCCTAAAAAAAGTGACTTTTTGTCACTCCGAGGTCTTATGTTTTGTCTCTACTGGTCTGATAGCATTTCGCAAGCACCCTTGTGCTTGGCAAGGACTTGATGGAATAAACAGCTCTGTTACAGGTACTTTGGCATGTTTGCGTCAGGATCCACGATACCAACATGAGAATCCATATTATTGCTCATTACCCTTGAATCCTGATAGGGAGCATCTTCGTACAAACACCGCTCACAACGAACAAAATGCCACACTGAAGAACATTCGTGGATACACATCTCAGTTTAAAATCGAGAAAAATAGGCTTCAATTCGTTCCACTTACTCAAATCGACCCGACTGCAGATTTGACTAGTGATGCCGCCTTTAAAAGTCTTCAAACAGGGGCGATATCGTTGGTGAAGGGCATATTTGGATCTGAATACTGCCAATGTTATGACTATCGGGTATACTAGATCGAAACCTGCTTGAAGTTCATGAACAATTCGACTGATACTATCTTTAAAAAGTTCAGAAAAGGCGGATAACAAGCCTCAAGAAACATAGAGCCGCGTGGCAGTTCCATTTTGAGGTCGACCTTTCTCAAACAATCGCTCAGAGTATCTCTCAAAATACTTGATGAACTGAATAGGAGACATTTGTCGAGAGACCATTTGAGATGTTATGATATTGATCGCCAAGGGAAGGCCATCCAGCTGTCTCGATACACTCGACGCTGCTTCTCGCTCTTCTTTGGAATAGCTGTCACGTTGGATGATGTTGAGTAAGAGAGTCGTGCCCTCTTCTACAGTAAAAGGAGGAACTCTCATCGTGTTTGATGCAAGTTGAAATCCAACCTTTTCGTTTCGAGTGGTGATTAAGACGGACCCCACCGGAGCTGAGGGTATACTCTCGGTCATAAGATAGCCATCTTCAACATTGTCAAAGATCATGAGCCAATGCTTGTCTGTTGCGAATTAGAACCAAACCTATCGGAAGGTCAAGGATTACTTACTCGAAATCTATAGCAAGCGTTTTACCAATGACCTGTTCTGCTGAGCGGCTGCTGAAGCTCTTGGGAGCTCAAGTAGCTTTGCAATCTCGGTGAAACTCTGTAAGAGTGAAAAATCGCCTTCACTTTGAATCCACATAGTAATCTGAGCACCTTTTTGAATCCGTTCGTAACCATAGCGAAGGGCAATTTGTATCTTTCCCGCACCTCCCATGCCTGTCAGCGTCAGGCAATTGTATTTGTGCTGTGTCGCGATGGGGTCTAGCACCTGGCGAATCTTGTTCAGCTCGTTGCTTCTTCCGAAAAATTGAGGATACTGCGGAAATGGTATATTGCTGAAAGGCAATTTCGAGACTTTGGCATGATCATCGACTGACAAGGTATCTAGTCTCCTTGCAAGAGGCTGACTTTGAGTGCTGGCTTGCTTCAAACTTAGAGCCTTTAGAACACGTCAAGAAAGGGAAGTGCCAGGTAGATGTTCTTACTTTGCAAAAGGAGTATGTCCAGCCATAGCAATCTTGCAGAAGCTGGGCAAACAGAACAGAAACAGTTTCCGATCCAGTCTGTCAAAAACTAGATGTGAGCCAATACAATAAGTCCAGGCGATCTCAGCATTACCAAGCTTACACAGAGTGTAGGCATTGAGATGAGACACGAGTACGTCGGCATGCTTCTTTTGATGGTGAACCTGAGATAGTTTCGAGGGGCAACGTATATCCCAATCTGCGGTAGGTAAAACCTCTCCCAGTCCGCGTACAAGCTCGACCAAATGTCTTTGAGCTTTATCTAACGGCAGACTTGAGATATCATGTGGCTTTGTATCTTCACAGTTGACGTTCAGATAATCGCTGCTTCCATGCCACTTGACATCTGGGCTATACAATATGGTAATCCAGCCACATATAATAAAGATTGCATGAGTGAGCATCTCAAGTCTGACCTTACTAGGCTGATCAGGTAAGTGACCTTTGATCTTGCAATCCTTCAGGGCATCCTTGATAGTAAATTGCGGATGCACAGACACACGTCTCTCATGAACTCAAAGACCTTGCTGGAATTTACAGGGCCACGATGTGTTGAAGGAATTCCCAAGGCGATGTTGAATATCTCTGGGCCTTTTGAATGGATCATTTGTTTCAGGTAATTGATGTATGAATGGTCTGCTCTATCAGCCCTGGCCGATCGTCCAGAGTCGTGGGAGTTTGTCAGGGCATTTAAGAATGCTCTGTGATAGTCTGTGACTGTTGAATTGAATTTGTTAGAATCTTTTTCCTACATGATTTATTATATACATTCTTGGAATAGGCATTCTGCGGTGCCAAGATGGTAGGATACGTATAAAATTGGGTTGAAATCCTCAAGAGATGAACCTAGGTGATATTGGAGACATATTATCCTACCACCTACATGATCAGCACGATACTCACTGTACCTTTCCACAGCCTCGTTTCGCCTCATTGTTTAGGTGGCGGGTAATTTCAAGATGAATCGTTCGATAAGGACGAATAGTTGCCGTATGTCTTGCATTGAAAGTATATGCAGGTCAGCCTTGAATGATGGAGTGTGCTGATCGATTGGCAGGGAACACAGTCATCATTCGCGCGAAGGATCAGGCTCTCTCTCATAATACATCACATCCCCTCGACTAAAAACAAAGGAGATCACTTGAAGAAAAAGAACTCTTTATCAGCCCGGTCATAGAAACAATGCTCTTAATGCACCTATCAATGCTACCAGTCTAAGCAAATTCCGGCATTCCAGCCCCTAGATCTAAGTCCAGAACAAACCCTCCACATTATCTTCTCGTTATTCATAAGTCTTTAGCAGTCAGGCGCAACCTTGCAGTCAACCACGGCCGTTTGTCCAGCCTGAACCTTAGCGATAGCCTCCTTCAACACGCTCTCAAGATCTGAAGCTTTATCAACTCTAGCAGCGTGGATATCTCCGCCAGCAGCAGCCTTGGCGATACCAGCGTAGTCTGGTACTGGATCAAAGGAAATGTTGATCTCTTCGTTTGTGGCCTTTGATCCGAGACCGTCGGGATGAACCAAGAGTAAAGATCTGCGAGGGGCGTTCCATCCTAATACAAGTTAGCATATTGTTATTTTGATCATGTGAGTTTTCTTACCCTTGTTGTTGAGGACAATAGTCAAAACGGGGATCTTGTATCGTCTTGAGATCCAGTACACACTACCAGGTACTGTGAAGAGATATGTTCCATCTCCCACAATCTGCACAACAAACTTGCCCTTGTTTGTGCCACCGTTCTCAGCATCTGTCGCAAGCTTGATACCCAGAGCACCACCGCCAGACCAGCCAAGACCACCGCCTCCACAGTTAATCCAAGATCCAGGAATCGTGGGCTGGATGTTGTCGTGCACGAAACCAGTGTTGGTAACAGCTTCAATAGCCCAGATTGTATCTTCGGGGCAAAGATCACGGAGCTTCTTGCTAAGATGGCCAGTGCCGAAAGTATCGTCTGCGAGAGGCTCAGCGGCCTTGGCGATGGTGGCTAATTTGTTTTCGTGGACTTCGGCACGCTGCTTCTCTGTCTCCGCGGCATTGACCTCGAGTTTGCTGGCGAACTCTTTCTTGTTAAGAGCTTCGGTGATTTGCTGTACTGCGGTCAGACCATCGGCCTTGTAGCGTGCATCGGCTTGGATGTAATGAGTTGGCATTTGCTGCTTCAGGGGATCAACATCGATGTGGAAGATCTTTGCATCCTCGCGAGGCTTGCAGCGGGTCTGAACCCAGGGGACATCGCAGTCCAGGACGACAATAGTATCAGCAGACTCAACAGCGTCGTCAACGCCAAACTTCAATCCAATCCAAGCGGGATGGTCAGCAGGGAAACACATATCGCAACCGCCGGTATCCAAGACTCTCAATCCCTTGACCTTGTCCGCCAACTCGACAAGCGCAGCAGGAACTTTGTGATTTCGTCCACTGTACCCTGTAACCAGCAAAGGAGCCTTTGCACCCGCCAAAGCCTCAGCGATCTTATCAACAGCACTTGTAGGAAGACCACCAAGCTCAACCGACTCCCAGTGCTCTTGCTTCAAAGAATAGGGCTTAAGATCAGCCTCGAGGATCTCTCGTGCACTGCACAGATACACTGGACCTTGAGGATCTGATGTAGCGAATTGAAGAGCGCGGTTGACCATTTGCTTAACATTGGCTCCTGTCTTGATCTCTCCTGTGTATCGGCAGTACTGAGAAATGATTTGTTTCTGGTCTGGTACGTCTTGGATCCAGTGGATGTATTCTGTGCGACTTCCGCGGTGTTCGCCTTCTTGTGTGAATGGTGATAGACCGGCGAATACTAACACGGGGGCTCGTCCCGTTGAAGCGTTGTGGACAGCTGCTCCGAGGCCTTGAGTGCCAACGTCGACGTGAACGATCACACATTGAGGCTTGCCTGTTAGTCGGGCATAGCCATCAGCCATTGACATGGCCACCATCTGAATCTGTCAGTTCTACCCAGGGAAGTTCAATGAATTTAGGCGTACCTCATTGGGACATGTGATGATCTTGGGAAACTTTCCCTTCTTCTCCCTCTGTCCCTTCACCATAGCCTCAATGATGCTAGGATGATCGGTACCCAAGTTCACAAAACAATGGGTTATACCAGCATCCCAGATAGCCTCGAAGAAAGCAAAGGATGCGGTATACATATCCTCACTTGCTGTTGAGTAAGGACGAGTCATTACTGCTGTGGGTGAAGGTGTGTGAAGAGCTGTTGGTGCTTTTGATTGGCTGGCAGATAGAGACAGGGAGGGGCTTTTCCCATCTCTTTGAGAAAGTGATGAGATTGCTGCTGTGTTGTATCTCCTCACTGAAGATTGAAGCTGTGCTGGGAGACATTTTGAGAGGCCTTGACCGGCTAATCTAGACCTTTGAAGCAAAGCCATGATGAATTGTGTACTATCCTTGGGGTTAGTATCTGGATGTGGCATGAAGTGGTGATGAGGCTCAATGATGCATGTTGGCGGTATAAGTGCTACCCCCAAGCATAAACAAATGCCGAACCTCACTCGCTACCTCCTATACTTACTTCGGTATCCCAGTCAATGATCAAGACCAATCAGATATGAGGGTGTATAACGAAATGGTTGCTGTAAGAATCTTGTAATTGTAACAAACACAAAACAGAAACAGCCCGGGTTTTGTTGTCCAAGTATCGTAACGCCCTTTGTTGTGTCCAAGCGGGTCTAGACAAATGCCGTGTCTGGCCGTATTCGTTGTGCTCACGCGGCAGGTGTGTTACGGTGACAAGATATGCGGGGTTGGGGAGGGGGGAAAAGCTAGAAGGGATAACTGTGGAAATAGGGCGTTTTTGACAAGGGGTTTTATCAATGATGGAATGACATGTTGACATAGGGGACTTTTGACGTGATAAAGATTATAGATAAGCGTTGGACTTTTGGTATATGCGGTATGGAAAGCTGGACCACTCACGACTTTGATGGACAGTTGGGAACTTATTGTATTTGTGTTGAATGTGATATTACCCCAGATTTTGAGGTGAAGCTCCCCACTAGTTTACACCAGAAGATCTGGATACGCGGGGAAATGATGCACTAGAAAGCTGAAGCGGGTCAATCTCATTAACAAGAACTCCAACGTAATCGAACAGCTCTGGACTACAAGAAGTGGAAACATCGGTGAAGCAATCAATTCACCTATCCTATCTGTCAGTCTGTCGTACAGTAAACCAATCTGGTAACACTAATACCCGGCCTCTATCGGCCCCTCTACGGCATCCATCGAGGCTCGGAGCCGGTGCCTCACAATCTCACTCCTCATTCGTTGGACAAGTCACACGGTGACAGTTCCTTGATCTTGAAGACAATTCCGCTCTAGTCAGCCGGCTCAACGCTCTGCGGATTTCTGAACACCTGGTCCGGATCCCACCTCTTCTTTATCTCCTGAAGCCTTGGGAGATTGTCCCCCCAGTAGAGCTCCTGCGCCGCTTTTCGGTCGAGCCATGCATCGACGTATCCGGCATAAGTGGAGCGTGCGCGCGGAGCCGACCGTTGGACCCGCTCGTGAACCCCGTCCAAGAGGTTCCGTGTCGCTGCCGATACTTTACCCACTCCGATGCCGTAGGATTGATACATGATGACACTGTCCCGGTGTGGGTATGCCGTTGCATTGACAGGTGTATCCATCATCGCGCCGCCTTCGGTGTTGAAGATTATTGTGAAAGGTGTCGATTGGCTGCAAGAATCTTCGAGGTATTGAAATAAGTCCGTGATGGCCGTGTCGTTCAGCAGGTCTTGCTCGTTTAGTGATAAGGATTTGGAATAGAACGCGGTTGGAATGCTGGCCAAGGTGCAACCAGCGGCTTCAGCCTCATGAAGCAAATGACCCATCCAGTTTGTAAGCCACACTGCACCCTTGCTGGCGCCAGGAAGGCGAGCAGGGATTCCCGATGCCTGATACTCGGCCTCTGAACCGAAGAAGGTTCCTGTGATGAGGGCTCCGAGAGGTTGAACGACGAAGAGACTTGCGAATGGTCGGTCCATAGTTGGATCTCCAACCAATGCCTGCCACTCCTTGTATAAATCGGCCGTTTCGGTTTGCGAGCCAAGGGTGAGGCTGTAGCTATATTGAACAATATTGCCGGGCTCTGGGTGAGTATTGACCACAAACCTCGTTACGATACCAAAGCTTGCTCCTGCACCGCGCATCGCCCAGAAGAGATCAGGTGTTCTGATTTGACTGGCTAGATAGATCGTGCCGTCTGCTGTCACGAGTTCCATTTCAACGATGTGATCAAGGGCGCTTCCCCACATTCGAGATATCGGTCCAAGGCCGCCCTTCAGTTGTTAGTGATAGTCAGACGGGTGCTCAGGGATACTTACTACTGTCAAGTGGCCTCCAGTACCAACACTCGGACAAGTTCCATGGGCGATGGCTCGCCTTCCGAATGTGTGAAGATTCTTGTCTAGTTCGCCAAGATTGGTCCCTGATCCAAACGATGCGTACCAAGTTTCGTTGTCCATCTCGAAGTCCTTGAGGTTGACTAGGTCGATCGACACAGCGCCGTTGTCACCACCCAGACCATAGTTGCTACCCCGTTAGCTGTGCTTCGAAGGCTGGTGACAGGCAGCTTACCCATAGGAGTGACCTCCAGACTTTGCCTGTACTTTGAGACCACTCTGTTTCGCACACTTGACAGCCTCGGAGACTTCGATGACGTTCTGAGGACGGATGACAGCGGCTGGAATCACTGGGAACTCGAGATTGAACGGCTTCGCCCACTAAGCGAAGAGCGGATCACTCGGGTACGTGACGCAGGAGCTGCGGTTTGCACAGACAGCATCCAGACAGTCGCGGATGGAGATGCTTTGACCGTTGCCCATGTTGAATAGAAGATTGGTAGAAAGAAGGATGCCTCTGAAACGTGAGAAATTCTTCGCAGGTGAAGAAAGCGGACTATTATATGTAGCGATAAAGATGGTGCTAAGATGTTAAACGGTTCTAGGATGAAGATCTTGAAGAAGGTCGCACGCGGGATGCCGCTGATACTCTATTTGCCCATCTCCGAGATCGCTCCCGAGGCTGATGTTCCTTCCGTCTTATAAGAGTTGTACAAGACGCAAATTGGAAGCAAACAGTTTTGATGTTGCCGGCAGTCGCGACCCGAGATGAGCCACAACCCGATGGTGTGCGCCGACTTTGGCGATGTCTGTACGCTGACGAAATATACAAGCTGTCGCATTTCAAGCCATTGAATTCTGCAGGATTATCCTTTGAGATGATCTCATTGAGCAGTGTGGGAACTACACTGCTCTATGAGGAAGAAGTCGCCGAAGGTGATGGAGTAAATACACTTGTACACATATCTTGGCCACAAACTCATTCAACTCCCTTGAACAAATTTCGACAACTAATCACATCTCTTTCTGCCTAGAAAGCGATATTTGGAGGAAGCAAAGCGATCGTAATATAGCACAGTATCCGAATACTTCAGCCTCCATCTCCAATCCAGTGCCGACCCTTGCAGGACACAGACCAAGTATCGATATGCAAAATACCGCCAAGAGCATCGTACTTGAATGACTTCTGGAAGTTTAGTACACCATTTGCATTTTTTTGAAGACTGGCTGAAGGTCAGTGCTGATCATATGGCAAAAAGCAACCACTTAGATAGAAAACTTCATTCATCTAGTGGCTGGTCGCATTCCAAGAATTATCATAATCTTAGGGTCTACTACAGCAATTCTCATCTACGCTCTTATAAACTTTAGGTTTATCCAGTCCAAGTTCATCACATTGCTGAAGAGTTCATCCAGTATAAACTTTCCTCGGCCAGGTATGGTCAATTTTCCTTAACAAAAAGGCAAATATAAACTTTACAAAGAATTCAGTATTAGTTGATTTGTTAATTTAATTAACTTTGAGTTAAGCTTTCATTAACCTCATGTAAGCTCATCAATATGAGCAGAACACGTCCACCAAAGCTTCCCATGGGCTCCTACATCAAATTTTACTCATGAACATACATTAATAAACTTTATTGATGATAACATGAGTCATAATCTCCAATAGCTCTATCAGAGGGTGCTTTAACATCCACTCTCCTTCTTTTATCTTTGTGTGCAAAACCTTGACATTGCAATCTTCAATTTCACAGCGGACTGCCATGTTTGCATGCCTGAAGCTTTATCACACACATTGTATGGTCGGAACCTTCACCGTTTGGCCATCCCAATTAGTTAGCCTTGTCTTTAAGTTATCAAGCTTTATTGTTTATTCCAACCTGTATAGACTCAGTAAGCCTTTAGAAACATGACCTTGATATCTAGCTGCCTAAAGTATTCCTTCTGCAATTCTTCTTAAGTTTCACTTTGAAAGAGCTTCAGCATTTTCAGTGAATCATACCCGTGATCATAATGTTCACCTCAGTCTTAATTTAGGCATCAACCTGTGAACGTGAAGAGAGGAGTCACGACCTCGAAGTCTGTTTATTCACGGCCCTGAGTCAGTGATTCCTGCCCTCCCTCTCCTGGGTATAAATACCCCCTTTTGGTCCTCCTTCACTTGATTCTTTTTCTTCTTCTTTTCATCAGTCTTCAATTAGAACTATTGCTTCTCGCCGTCAAATTCTATCTGTTAAACACTACCACATCATCCTATTACAATGGAGTTCCCTTCCAGCCCAACTCACAAGCGAAAGCCTATCGGTAATCTCTTTAACCAGGATTCTTCTGCCTTTAAGCAGCCCCCTTCGAGCCCTGTCAAGCGTACCAAGATGCTTTCAGACCTTCAACGCTCCGTTCGCCAGAACTGGCCTACCATGCGACAACCTTCTACACAGGTCCCTATGACTATCCGCGCCGACAGTAGCTATCGCACCTACGCCGTCGATCAAGACCCGAAAGTCCTTTTTGAGAAAGCAACTCGATACCTGGGCTCCATGAGAGGTGTTGAGCGCACGCCAGAGCAACAAGAGATCCTCATCAAGGAGATTCATGAGTCCATCATCCATGCAATCTTTGGTAGCAACAGGATTGAGGGTGCTGGACTAGGTTTTGACGTTACCCTCCATCTTTGTCGCAAGATTCTGCGAGGAGAGCCTGTCCCTGAGATCGATGAGCGTGACCCGGACTACGAATCAAAGCTTCTAGAGCTATACAATCACGACAAGACACTGAAAGGCCGACCTCGCCAGTACGTCCTTCGCGGACGCCGAGAGATCGTTCAGCATATGCGAACATTCCAGCACATCATTCATCATTTTGTTGTCCTTGAAGAGGACATGACAGAGGATCTCATCAAAGAAACGCACGCAATCCTCTGCAAAGGGGTTTCGATCATCGACCCAGAATATCCCGAAGTCCACTACGAGGAGTACGCTGGAAAGTATCGCAATGTCGCCGTGGGCGCTGGAAACTCAATGTTCGTGACGCCAAAGTTTGTCCCAGACAAGATGAGAGAGATGTGTGCCAACATGAAGAAAGATATTGAAGAGGGGGAAGCTCAAAACTCGCTGGACCCATTCTCTCTTTCTTCCAAGTATTCGCTCAGATTTGTTGAGATCCATCCTTTCCGAGACGGCAATGGACGCATGTGCCGCATGATCCTGAATGCAATTCTTTTCCGCTATGCTGGCATTGTCGTCCCCATTGGTGAGAGGGAGGAGGACCGGGTTGAGTACATGGACATCAAGAAGCGAGCCTCAAGGGATATGGAAGGACATGGGGAATATGCCACTTTTGTGTTGAAGAAGGCGGCGCGAGCTATCCAGAAGTTGAAGAAGAAACTTCATGGAAAGAGGTCAGCTTAGATAGCCAAAACAGTGAGCTAGAATTACAACAAGTTTTAATTTACAAGATGAGCAGACATGAGACATGACATGGAAGGCACAAGCCCATCTTGTCTCAGTACTGCTCCCATCTTATCTCATCACAACTCATCGGAATTTCACAAAATTCATCATAGACTTATCGTAATCTATGTCATGCAAGCTTAAATTCATATAAACTTAGTATGTTCACTGTCCAGGTAAAAAGGACACCGGGCATGGATTAGGTGTCATAAGAAACGCCAAGACTCACTTTATAGTCATGTAAATTCATTTCTTCCAGTCAAAAGAACAAATTCTAGAGAAGGCCAATCACAAGTCATAATGTGCCTGAACAACTTATTCGCTGAGAATATTGGTTAACACAACACATCCCAACATCACAAGTTCAGGTTTGTCACAGCATCAAGTAGGAGTTTATGTAATTTATGTATTGGTTGAAGATTCAAATTGGTTCATTACATAAGTTGGTATCTTTCAATAAATCATTAGTATGCCACCATGGTGCTCAATCCATCCAGCTCTCGCTGCCAGTTACGGTGCTGGCTGATGTTGTACACGAATTTCTCCAGGAAGCCCTTGGCATCGGAAGCAACGGTGAAGATCTCCTTGAGGCTGTCAGGCGAAGCATTCTTCAGAGTCACCACACCATAGCTGTCAACAACGCCGCTGCCGTCTGTCTCGGAGAGTGAGACCTCAGGAAGCTGGATTGCCTTGTTGATCAGGTCAACGGCCTCACCAGTACCACCAATCGTCTTCAAGTGACCGAAAGCCTCGCGGATGTAGTGAAGAGCTCGGCCATTCTTGGAAAGAGTCTGAATAGACTTCTCACCGCCAGGAACGAAGATGGCGTCGAACATGGTACTTCGCTGGCCTTCGAGGTGATGGTCGGGAACGATGCCCTTGGACGAGGAGGAGTCCTCATTGGCGGAGAAGATGGCGGAGCGTCGGGGTCCGATGACGAAGGGGAGGGCGCTCTGGGCCTTGATCGCGCCGTAGAGAGCGTTGAACGCAATGGGGTCGTAACCGTCAGCGATGATGATTGCGATACGTCGAGACTTGATGGTGGGAGTCTTGGGGAGGAAGTCAAGCTGGCTCAGGTTCTTGGCTTTCTTTCCGGGGTTGGGCTTGGCATCAATGAGCTTCTTGCCGCCGACCATCTCTGCAATAGTGTTGGCAAGCTCTCCATCGACTACACCCAAACGTTCAGTCAGGCGCTCGTAGACGATAGCTTCGTCACAGTGGTCCAACTCGAAGGAGAAGGCGGCCTGGACGTGAGCCTTCTCGATCTCGGAAAGAGAATTGTAGAAGAGCTGAGCCTGGGAGAAGTGGTCCTTGAACTTTTTGCTAAGAGCACGCTGCTTGATACCGGCAATCTTTTGCTGGTAGTCAACGTAGGCGCCCTCCTGGATAGTCGCAGCGGGCTGGTGACCGTATCGGTTAGGCCAGTAGTTGACTTTGCCCTTGGAAATAGTGTGCCGCATGGCACCATCTCGGTTGAAGTTCATAACTGGGCAAACGGGCTTGTTAATAGGCAGCTCCTCCCAGTTAATGCCCAGTCGGCTTAGTTGGGTATCCTGGTAAGAGAAGTTTCGACCCTGAAGAAGCGGATCGTCTGAAGGGCCGACACCAGGGACAAGATGGCTGGTGCAGAAAGCGACCTGCTCAGTCTCGGTAAAGTACTCGTCAACAACGCGGTTAAGCTCGAGTTCACCAATGTAGCGAACAGGAATCTGGTCTTCCGGCCAGACCTTGGTAGCATCTAGGATGTCGAAGTCAAAATCGTGCTCTTGAGATTCCTCCAACACCTGAATGCCGAACTTCCATTTCGGGTACGCGCCGTTTTCGATGGCCTCCTGAAGGTCCTTGCGGTGGAAGTCGGGATCCTGGCCAGCAAGCTTAAGAGCTTCATCCCAAACCAGAGAGTGAACTCCGAGCTCAGGAGTAAAGTGAAACTTGACAAATCGGCGCTCGCCCTTGTCGTTGATAAGAGTGTAGGTGTTGACGCCGAAACCTTGCATCATGCGGTAGGATCGAGGAATTGTGCGGTCAGACATCGCCCACATATACATGTGAGTGGCCTCTGAGTGTCCCCAAACGAAATCCCAGAAGTTGTTGTGTGCAGATTGTGCCTGTGGGACCTCGTTGTGCGGCTCTGGCTTGCCGGCGTGGACCATATCTGGAAACTTCATCGCATCTTGAATGAAGAAAACAGGTATATTGTTCCCGACGATATCAAAATTGCATGCGCATTGTTAGCTTTCGAGTTCTTTAAAAACATCTGGTTATACTGTTTCGTGGTGTTGTGGCGTATGCGGCGCCACACTTGAACAGCGCCACGTTTTGTTGTTCGCGCTGCGCGCTCACATTTATGTGGGTTTGGGTAGTGTTTGTTGGCTTAATGGGGATCTGAAAAGTTTCAATTGTTCAAGGGGAGGGGTGATCAAGAATGCTGGGATGGGATTTTGGTGTTGAGGGGATTCACAAACCTTCTTGTGTGTAAAACTTGACCGCAAACCCACGGACGTCGCGAACGGTATCAGCGGAGCCGCGACTTCCCAAAACAGTTGAGAATCGAACAAAGACGGGAGTCTCTCTTGAGGTGTCGGTAAATATGCCGGCTTTGGTGACATCTTCTGCGGATTCGAATAGCTTGAAGGTACCGTGTGCGCCAGCACCACGGGCATGGACAACGCGCTCGGGGATGCGCTCATGGTCGAATCGATGAATCTTGATACATTGTTAGCATCCGAAAGAGAGAATTAGAAAGCATGCAAGCGGTCCCAAGCGTGTGTTCTAACATACCTTCTCACGTCCAAAGGCATCCTCAAGAAGACTGGCCCCGGTCTGGTCCTCGCTGTTCACGCGCAGCCAGTGATCGGTATTGTTCTGCTTCACTCCATAATCGGAGGTGATTCGAGTGTTCTCGCTCGGCTCAACAATGTTGGCCTTGAGCTGATCGATCTTGTCGTTTCCGTGTCCCATGACTGCGTGTTTGATAGCTCCGGTAACTTGCTCGGTCATGTCGAATCTTGGTCTTTATCCTTGGAGCAAACAAAGAATAATTCACTGAAGATTGTTTTCGAAGGATTCAGGAATCTTAGCTCTTTTGTAATGTGTCAGATCCAAACTTCTTCAATCTCAGAGCACGTTGGCCTTACGTCACACACGCGTTTGTCGATTCATCTTTCCCCGCGGGCTGGGGAAACGGCAGGGACGATGGGACGACTTGTTGAGAAAAGTCGTCATATTTCGTCAGGAACAAACGTAATTGACCTATGAGAAGCTCAGAATTTCCAACGAGGAAATATGGAATGCACTTTCCAATGCGATCGTGATCTGTGTTCGGGAAGGAGGTGGTTTTACTGTTACACCAGGAAAGAAAGGTCCGGTTTTTTGTGTCCCCCACTTTCCGTATCTCTCTCGCACTTGCCTGACCTGCCGTTTGAAACAACTCAACAAATGGCCGAGGTTGGTTTGTAATGGAGAATTGATGTGGAATCTTGAGGCTCGATGATCGCTACAATTCTGGATTCAGCAGGGATTGTTGGCTCTCTATGGATCTTCCAGAAGTTCGAATGACAGATCTTCAGCAAACTACAGAGGCAGGGCCAAAAAGTTCATGCCAAACAGGACTGTGGCTGAGAGACCCACCTTTTCTAAGGTACAAGCCGAACTTTATCTTGGCAAGCTATCACTAATTATTATTTTAATAGAGAATTAAATTAGTAAATTAATAGGTAATTACTTCTATAATAACATTATTATAGCAGTAAGTATAGAAGGGCCCCTCTATAATTAACCGAGCCTCTTGTACTCTCAAGTACCTAACAAGGATGGCAGATTGTGGCGTAAGTTCTCTTTGGTGGGGACTTTTTGGCCCTGCCTCTGTACCAAGCACGACAATCCCATATAGCCGGATCGATTTTCAATATTTCCGTGCATACAAGCCAAAAAGCCTCATGTTAGGATTCAAAGTTTATAATTTGTTTCAACTTTTATCTTCTTTCAATATCCGACATATCCGTTACTGAACTGTTGCTTCACAAATATCCATGGTTGTTACGTGGGGCAGTTGTCAAGTCGACGTCAATCTACGTCATCGATATATCATCATTCCCTGCTTGAAACCACGTCACTATCAAACAGTTTGAATGAAATCAATGTAGTAAAAAACTGCCGATTCTTCAACCGATGTTAATCTCGTGTGCCTTATGTGACCGACATTTCTCTTCCCTTTCTCGGTTCTGTGAATCTCCGTTTAGCTTACCATCAACTCCAGATTTGATATCAAACGCAAGATGCCAGGTGAAGTGATCGATCGCCCGAACCCGGCTCCATTGGATAGCCATCTTCCAGATGCAGCTCTGGAATTGGCACTCAAGGCGCCAAAGAAGCAGTTGGACAAGAAGATTGCGCAATCGCTCAATGATTTCCAACATGCGGCATGCTACATTGCAGGGTGTAAGTGAGGTCAATTAGTGCGGCGCACGTGGCTAACGCCAAGACAGCCATGATCTTCCTCAAAGACAACGTTTTACTTGAGAGAGACTTAAAGGCACAAGATATTAAGCCACGCTTGTTGGGTATGTAAAACACCGCTTACTTTGGGCCTAGCTAATTATTCAAAGGCCACTGGGGAACATGTCCGGGCATTATCCTAGTCTGGTCGCATCTCAATCTCCTCATCCGCAATCATGATCTGGAAATGATCTTTGTTATCGGACCCGGCCATGGTGCTCCTGCTGCTCTGGCCTCACTATGGTTGGAGGGATCTCTCGAGCGATTCTTTCCTCAGAAGTATGGCGTTAGCAAGGACGGCTTGCGCAACCTTATTACCGGATTCTCGGTTCCTGGAGGCTTCCCAAGGTGAGGCATGTGTCGGTCGTCAAGATAAGACCAAGCTAACTAGTTCAGCCACATCAACTCCGAAACTCCGGGTTCCATCCACGAGGGTGGTGAGCTAGGCTACTCCTTGGCTGTTTCCTTTGGCGCCGTCATGGATAACCCAGACTTAATTGTCACTTGTCTTGTTGGAGATGGTGAAGCCGAAAGTGGTCCCACTGCAGCGTAAGTCATTCGCGACTCCCTCAGTACGTCGCTAACTGTTCAGTGCTTGGCACTCCATCAAGTACATTGACCCCGCTGAATCTGGAGCCGTCATTCCTATCCTCCACGTGAATGGCTTCAAGATCAGTGAGAGAACCATATATGGATGCATGGACAACAAGGAGCTGTCCAGTTTGTTTGCTGGCTATGGATACCAGCCAACCATTGTGGAGACTCTTGAAGAGATCGACAGCGAGCTCTCGGGTGCTTTGGAGTGGGCCGTCAGTGAGATCAAGAAGATCCAAAAGGCAGCTCGAGATGGAAAGCCCATTGTCAAGCCACGCTGGCCCATGATTGTTCTTCGAACCCCCAAGGGTTGGACAGGTCCCAAGAAGGTTGATGGAGAATTCATTGAAGGCTCTTTCCACTCTCACCAGATCCCTGTTCCCAACGCCGGCAAGGATGAGGAACACCTCAAGATCCTCCAAGACTGGCTCAAGACATACGATACAGCTCACTTGCTCAAGGATGGAAAGCCTGCCGATAGTATCTTAGAAATCATCCCCCAGAAGGATGAGAAGCGACTTGGACAACTCAAGCAGACATATGATCCTTACCAGCAATTGAAGGTTCCGGATTGGAAGACTTTTGCAGTAGAGAAAGCTTCCCAAAACAGTTGCATGAAGCAGACTGGCGATTTCCTGAACCAGGTCATCAAGGAGAACCCCAAGAGTTTCCGTATCTTTTCTCCTGATGAACTGGAGAGCAACAAGCTCAATGCAGTCTTCGAGAACACAGGCCGAAACTTCCAATGGGATGAGTTCTCTCGCGCCCAGGGCGGCAGAGTCATTGAGATCCTCTCAGAACATTGCTGCCAAGGATGGATGCAGGCAAGTATTTAGTGTTCGAGTCAGCGATTCTCGCTAATACTTACTAGGGATACACACTCACCGGCCGAACTGCTCTCTTCCCCAGTTACGAGTCTTTCCTTGGCATCATTCATACCATGATGGTGCAGTACTCCAAGTTCAACAAGATCGCGCGCGAGACCGACTGGCGAGGCGATCTCAGCTCAATTAACTATATCGAGACTAGTACTTGGGCTCGTCAAGAACACAACGGCTTCTCTCACCAGAACCCATCCTTCATCGGCTCTGTTCTCAACCTGAAGGCTGAGGCGGCACGCGTTTATCTCCCTCCTGATGCCAACTGCTTCCTTAGCACCATCCACCACTGCCTGAAATCCAAGAATTACGTCAACCTTATGATTGGTTCAAAGCAGCCCACTGGTGTCTTCTTGTCTCCTGAGGAGGCAGCTGAGCATTGCCGAAAGGGCGCAAGTATCTGGGAGTTTGCCTCAATTGACAAAGGCAAGGAACCCGATGTTGTGATCGCTGGTATTGGTGTTGAAGTGACCTTTGAGGTTGTCAAGGCTGCTGAGATCCTTCGCGCCTGGATCCCTGAGCTTCGAGTCCGAGTCGTCAACGTGACCGACCTCATGGTTTTGGCTGCCGAATCCCGTCACCCTCACGCACTCAGCCGCGCTGGCTTCCTTGATATGTTCACGGAAGACAAGGCAGTGTATTTCAACTACCATGGATATGCTGCCGAGCTTCAAGGTCTTCTCTTTGGACGTCCTGGTCTACACCGCATGACTGTTGAGGGATACAAGGAGGAGGGTAGCACTACCACGCCATTCGACATGATGCTTCTCAACTGGGTCAGCCGATTCGACGTTGCTAAGCGCGCGCTCAAGGGTGCTGCTGAGTCAAACGATAAGATTAAGGCCAAGCTTGACGAAACACTCAAGAAGATTGACGACAGAGTTGCTGAGGTGAAGAAGTATATCCAGGACGAGGGCAAGGGTAAGTGAACTCCATGCACCAAAAGTTCGGCGCTAACAAGTGACAGATCCTGAGGACTTGTATGATATGCCCAAGTTTTAAAGGTCTTAAGAGGATTTAATGGGGTAATTAAAATGTCTAGAAGTAATTTGAAGAGATGAGCAAATGAGACTACGATATTTGCATGATCCAAACTTTGCCCTATATTTCGCGATTACTGCAACGCAAGAGCACTAAGGCCACTGCTTGAGAGAAATTTGGTATGAACAACAAGCGAACAATATATTGACAAGTTCCATTCGTCATTTTGAGTCTTTACATGGCGGCAGGATATGGTCTCGAAGAAGTTGAACTCATGTCCCCAACTTTTGACTCATTGGTCATTGCTGGCATTGACAAGGATGTGAGCCAGGGTCAACGTGGTCTAGACTCCAAAGCTTAACCAATCAAAAAGCTCAAAATGACGCCTCAAGCACGATTCAGGCAATCCTGGATCTCGGCCGGAGATAACATGGGCACGACAAAAACGCAGTTGCTAAGACATCATCGAAGCAATATCTTTCCATTGCATCATAAGCCCTGTCTCATATTTAGGCTTCTCAATAGGCACTTTGAGTCACGGAATCTCTTGTTCAATGTGCACAACAAATTGGATTTGGGTGCGGTCTTCACCTATGTTAATACCATACTCTTTCAAGTTCTCTCTCTCCCTAACCTGGGACAGCCAAGGTTAAGTATAGCTAATACAACAAGTCCTAGCATGAGATATAACTTACCGCATTACCAAATACGGCTCATCTTCCTCATGCAAATTGTTCGACTCTTCCTCCTCCTTCTCCTCCTCACCACCCAAATCGCCAGTCCTCTCCTTTTTAGCTGGGTACTCAAACAAGGGATTCCGCTCGTCTAAGTCCATTCCGCCAGAGCTTGACTGTGGCTCCTGTTCGAGCTTGTAGAAGTATTCATTATAACGTTGTTGTCGAATCGCCTCGTCGTTTTCCGTTCCGCCGTTTTGCCCTAGCCTATAAAAAACTGTCAGTGGCATTTATTTAATGGCACATCAAGTAGCAACTAGACTTGGCGAAGAAATGTTGTAATTGAGAGAGGCGAGGCGGCATCCGTACGAAATACCTCAAGCCACAGGTCATAGTGGTTAGAAATCCAGAGGCAGTATATCTCTTACCTAGCATTCTGATACTGCTTCCAGTCCTTCTCGGCGTTTTGTCTTTCTAGCAAGACTTTCCATGCCTCGTGCCACATGTCTTCCATGCTTGGATCGCTTTCCTTCAACTTCATGTACATTTCAATGGCTTTCCTGGCATGGTGGACTCCCACTTCGGGAATTCCAGCCAATTTCATGTGCAAGTGTGCCGCATGGTAGGGATTCAGACCTTCCTCCTCGACCAGCTCTTTGGCCGCCTTCAATGCTTCGAGGACAGGTCCATCTTGTTCGAGACTGAGGTAGTGAGTGAACCGATCTTGCAACGCAGCTGACTGAGTGTTAGCTCCCTGACTTCTCCCAAGAACAGATACGCACCTTGGCGAGCAGTTGGCATAGGAACTGGGGCACTCATGATTGACACGAAGATGGGGATATAGTTTAATTAAGTAGAGCTGTGGCTATGGTGATGAAACAAGAATGGTAGTGATTATGATGAAGTTTATGATGGAGAAGAAGATTATCCATCCCAGAGCAAGTTGGCTTTAAAGACAAAAGACGAAAGACATGAAAGTGCCTTCCTTCACTCGCTGGATGTGTCAAATGCTAGGCAAGGAGCAACTGACAATAGGAAATGGAGCAGGCATTCTCATCTCGAGAAGGCGCCACGCGTGGCTCCTCAGCATGAAAATAATAGCCTACACTGGTAAGGTATCTAGTTAGCATGTTCTGGTCAAAGATTTAGCGCTCATGGTATATTCCTAGTCATGATAGTTTGTGATAATCCGCGCGGTTATGGGCAATTCGACAGGTTACCCTACAGAAGATGAAATATATATTGTGTATTGACCGAACCTTGCGCAACCAAGGTTATCAAAGGTAAATTAGGTACATAGGAAATGCCTTCCATTTAGAGAAACAATAACGAAGGAAGAGCAAGCAGTTTGTGTGGGTCGTATACGTTGCTTGTTTCCTTTTGAATAGGTCTCCACCCTGAATGAGCCATCACCATCTTGTCTCCCTTCAAGGACACCAACGCTCTACAGTAACCCCCTGGACACGTTCCAACACGTCAAAATCGAGACTTTCTTGACGAAAAGCGACAATAATCATGTTAAAATCTCGTTCAAGACCCTCGACAGTCCATTCAACCTCATCAAGTCGTGGAATCTGAGGAACCGCGTTTTGCGACACGAGAGGATCAGCCCAAGCAACATCGACCTTGCTTGTTTCGACCAAACGCCTCGCAAGTTCGAGACCAGGGGAATTGGCAAGGTGTGACTGCCCACGCTTGAAGCCAATACCAACCACAAGAACGCGTGGTCGCAGGCCGTTCCTGTCAACGCTGTAGAGACGCTTCACAGCGCGTTGTGCGATCTCGGAAGGACGGTCGCGCATTTTCTCAGATGCTGCCCGTAAAAGAGGAAATTTGCTGTTGGAGAGCAAATACCATGGGTTGACGGGAATGCAATGGCCGCCGACGCCAAGGCCTGGTGAGAACGGGAGGTAGCCAAATGGTTTAGTGGCAGCTGCGCGGCAAACTTCATACGGATCGATATCATGGGCACCACAAGCATCGGCCATCTCGTTGGCATAGGCGATGCAAACCATGCGCTGACAGTTCTCATACAGCTTCATCATCTCGGCGACTTCTGGCTTCGACACTGGCACAACGTGATCGAAACTCTTCGAGTAGAGTCTCATGATAGCATCAAGCGACCCTGGGACGATATCGTCAAGTCCAGACACAATCTTGGGAATGGAATGAGCTGGTGGCTCGGTACGGCCAGGATCAACACGTTCAGGAGACATGCCCGCGAAGAACCCACGCTCTTTTGCGAGAGGGCCAAGAAGAGCGCGCGTCATTCCCACTGCCACCGAACTCTCCACTACGACCACAGCGCCTTGGCGACCATAGAGCTTGACGACCGACAGAGCACTCCGGAGGTATGATGAATCGATGGTTTTGTGATCAACCAGAAGAGTCGGCACTGAGATGAGAAAGTGGGTGGCTTCAGCGAGATCTGAAGGCTTGCATGTGAACCTGGCACGACTGTCGACAGGTTGCTTCTGTGCCAACTGTTGAGTTCGAGCTTCTGATACATCGTATCCAAGCACGTCGTGGTTCTTTGAGAAAACATCGACTAGATGCTCGCCAACATAGCCGACCCCAATGACAGCAACAAGCGGTTCAGCAGCTGCATCAATGGGCTTGGACACCACGTTGAAGACATCTGCTGCCTCTGAAATCTCACTTGGAGGAGTGATGTCGTAGTATTCTCGACTGGAAACGTTCCACGACTTGGTTTCTGGTTCATGACTAACAAAAGGAAGCCCCTGAACAAGGAGGCTCTCGGCAAGAATTTGAGCCATGATGGTAACGATCGACAATTAACGAGTGAATGGGGTGAAGTGAACAAAGTTTCAGAGAAATCATTGGGGCTCGATGGAAGCATATGTATCATCAATGAACGACTATCGGCTCGTATCGAGCGATCCATCTACATTTCTGGCTTCACAATGCGACCGATCAATCGAGAACTTTTCTCTTTCCGTTCTCAACTCAACGGCTATACCGTGCGGCGTCAGGCCTCAGTATCCGGAACTTACTTACACGCTACTACGAGCCTCGAGTCGAAACTTGGCCTACGGCGGGACATTGCCCCTGAATAGCTTGCCGCACGAATGCATCTGGCCACGCAAGATCTTTGCACGAACCAAGCTGTGATTGTGAAGCCACAAAGACTGAAACTAGCAACCGCCACTCCGCAATTCAAACTCGAGGAAACTTGCGAGGACCAATACAGCCTCACCGATGCCTTGGTTAATCCCCTGTATCCTATGCAGGAGTCAACTAGCCTGGAAGCACTGCATCTATTTCAGCTGACGTGCCTGAGCTAACATCTTAGCTCAGTCAAACTGTTGTACAGGACGACGAGGGTATGCTGAGATTGAAGATCAGTCGATTCTTAGCCTATTTTGCGAATACATTTCCAAGTAAGGATATGCCAACTTACCGGGCCGCGATTGCTACGATTGAACATTTTATTGGCTCAATTGCTCGTACGAATTCTTACTGGATTGACTACATAACCACTGAAAATTCTTGTTGAGAGTATGATTAAACCACCTGGGGATGGGAGCCTCAACTCAAGAGTGCGGGCTGTTGAGCATCGTTTCCGATGCCAAGACGGCCTCACAGGTATCCGTGAGATTATTAATGCATTTTCTGGGACAACGTCAATCGTTTGAGGGCGATTGCATATGAGATACTGACAGGATATTCACCGTGACACAGTGAAGGACAATAGTAGGAACAGATCTTCAGTGTGGCGCCAAGAACTCCTCATTAACCCGACAGCGGAAAACGGAACAGTATTGAACCTGGCAAGGCTATCTCGCCTCGGATGTTGACATGGCTTGCTGAAGTCAAGCTGAATGATGTTACACAAGCTGACGGAACACGTCAGTTTCTTTCCGGCGGGCATTAATCTCATTGTCCCTGTTTCGTGTCCCGGTGGCGGTTCTATATTCTGATCACGACAAGGATGCGAACAAACAGGCGTCTTCAAATCGGCAGCCAACCTTCTGAACTATTCTGGACCTTGTGTAACGATACACGAGAGACATTTAAATGGGACGAATACGAGTATATGCGCCAAGAAAAACTCGGATAATCCGACTGGAAGACGCTGCAAAAGTAAGGATAGCTGCAGGTGACCCGCGTTTTTGGGCGTCTCTGGGGAAAGTTTCCTCCATGGCCTTGAGGCTGATAGCATTGATCCTGGAATACTGTCAGCGCCTGTCACCCAATCATCAAAATCAAGAGCCAACTCATCAACATTCGTGTCGATGAGAATATTGAAAACCTGAAGACGCAATCAAGTCCTCCTGTTTGGTGTGGCATCAATGGGTCAATATCTGCAAGTCGAATATTCTTCACATTGTCAAATCAGAGCACCATCAACATGCAATTGCCCGAAGAGAAAACAATAAATCAGAGACAGTGGCCTCACCTGATGATGGCTGGCTTGTTGTTGGGGATGGCTGATATTGATCTCAACGTGGATCCTCATTGACCATTAGATGGCCTGGTATGAGGCCTAGGATGCCGGGCCAGTACATTCAACTCGGCTGATGGTGTCTCTCGTGTTAAAGGTGCAGAATTTGGGCGTTCTATCCCTCTTAATTTTAAGTTGGATGTTTGCCTGGCTCAGGAGCTGCAGTTACGCGTGCCCCACGTAGATAAACTCCCTCAAGGCTTCATACAACTACCCATCGGCCGCTCGCATTGTCACTCGTTCAACTCATCATTTTACATTCTTTTGTTCCAAGTATATTGCTTCCAGTTTCATCACTATCGCTCAAAATGAAAGCCAGTCTTCCCGTCACCCTTGCTTCCCTGCTGCTCCATGCAGGGACTGTTCTGTCTGGACCAGTCTTTGCAGCCGATGATCTTTTGTCATTGCGCTATTCAAAGTTGAGGAAACGTTCTGAGTGTGGTCTTGGGATTGGTTCGTGCAATCCTGGATCCTGTTGTTCAGAGAGTGGCTTCTGCGGAACAACCGGAGACTTTTGTGGTGGTTCTGCTTGCCAGCTTGAGTACAGCGATTCGTGTGATACTTTGTAAGTGCTATCAGAAGCTTGGGAATCACAGACAAGATCTTGTATCTTCCAAGTCCTCGTACTGCAGTAACGGACATGTAGCTGACATAGAGACCAGTTTCGGGCCTCGTGGAAGCAGCACGGAAGGAATTTCTCGACCACGGCTTGGCAATGTTCCGTATGGTATGTCTTTGCATCAATTCTCATGGTCTTATGCATTATTAGATGCTTACAGCAAAAACAGGCACTGTCATCACAACTTGCACTGCACCCGGTGTGATTGCTCTGACATTCGATGATGGCCCTCTTGACTACACCAATGACCTTTTGGATCTTTTGGATGAAAGAGATATCCATGCCACTTTCTTTGTGGCCGGAAACAACAGGGCCAAGGGACATATCGATGACTCGTCCAACCCATGGCCCGCTGTGATGAGACGCATGTACTCTGCAGGTCATCACATTGCCAGCCACACTTGGACTCATCGCAATCTCAACGAGGTCAACAGCACTATCCGAAGATCTGAGATGATCTACAACGAGATGGCCTTCCGAAATCTTTTTGGTTGGATTCCCACCTACATGCGTGCGCCCTACCTCGAGTGCAACGCCGCATCTGGTTGCCTCGATGAGATGTCCGAACTTGGTTACCATGTTGTGGACCAGAACATTGACACTAAGGACTACGAGAATGACAGCCCTGCTTTAATCCAAATCTCCAAAGATCGTTATTCTTCTGGAGTCTCGTCTAACTCGGACAACAACCAGTATATTGTGCTGGCGCATGATGTCCATGATCAGACAGTTCACAATTTGACTGCTTTCATGATAGATACTGCTCAAGATCGTGGGTACAGGCTCGTAACTGTTGGGGAATGTCTTGGTGACCCTCGGGAGAACTGGTACCGAACTGTTTCCCGAGGCCGAGATGTCACATCGACTGAGTCGGCTACCCCTACCCGAACTGTCCCTCCTACCAACGTGTCGGTGACAACGAATACAGCTACAGCTACTGGTGGTCTTGTAATCTCCCCAAACCAACAATGTGGTGGTAACACAGGCTACACTTGTCAAGGGTCAGCCTTCGGAAGCTGCTGTTCCTGGTATGGTTACTGGTACGTCTTCCCCGGCTCTATTCGTAGAGATTCCAGTGTGCTAACATTATCTGAGTGGATCGAGTGAAAGCTATTGTGGAACAGGCTGTGATACCGACTTTGGATCGTGCACGCCTTCCGGAAGTGACATTCACGACACTACCAACGGCCTTTGTGGTCCTGGTGTCAGAGCATCATGCGGAAACTACGGTGACAAGACCTGCTGCTCTCAGTACGGGTTCTGGTAAGCATCCCTCTTAGACCAAGATATCAGATCTTACTGACATATACACAGCGGCAATAGTGCTGCTCACTGCGGAGCTGGTTGTCAGGGGGGCTTTGGAGAGTGTAACTGAGGTGCATGTTTATCCATCAATAGGATGTTAATGTGGTGACTCAGGCGGGAGAGGCTTGCGGAGACGGTAAGACAGTGAAAGCTGTCGGGATAATCTTGTTTACTTTCTTGTATCCTTCCAGGATCATTAATTGTCCACGTGTGGACCTCTTTAGCTGGTATTTAGACTTGATTGGTATTGATTGACTGCAAATCTGCAACAAATCTTATTGAGTTAATTTATCCTACATGCTTCCAGCTGAGTATGAGCTGCATGGAACTTTTTCCCGGATGAATTCTCGCTCTTGCTGAAATTACGAGTCTGATGTCTTACAACATCAAACGTGCATTCACATACTCAGAGCCTCCTGAAATAGAAAACACATGCAGCTAGTTCAAAACTATATCCGCTGTATCACCACAAGAAACGCGTCATGGCCTCACCTTCACCTGCATATACCAGATCTCAACACTGACTGGATAAGCCTAACTTGCAAACGACCAACCAACGCATAGTGATCGGCGTGGGGTTCTGCATCCCGAGTGTTACACAACATCTCGGGATGCTACTGGACATAAACGGTTACACAACGGGGATATCTTGTCAGTGGCCGGGATACGTTGGCAGGAAACTGGGATATGTAGGGATACGTTTGTAGATACCGGGGTGAAGGGCCGGGATGTATAGGTGAAGGACTAGGGTGTCTGGGTGAATAACTGGGCAATCGGGTTGCGTAGATCGTCTCGGTGAATCTTGCATATTGCGTGCTGAGATTGTTGGCAAAAGTGTGGCTGCATATAATGGTGCTTTTGTATATGTGTTTGTTTGATGGTGTAGGATGAGTGGGCTACTGCAGGTCCGGCCGTGTCTGTTCGGGTTGGGCCGTGGACTTAAGTTTAAGCTTGAAGCGGGATCTTGATATCTCACTGCAGGTGTGGTGGGAGAAGGTTCTGGATAGTGTTAAGGCATACTGCATGTTCAACTTGGGAGGTTGTGGCCATGGTACTGAGCAACTCTTGAGTTTACGAACAAACCCCCATTTCACAGTATTCCTAGAGCAGCATAGTCATCTGGAGACTGCTGGACTTGAGTTGCCACGCATCCTGTCAAGCTGAGAGTCTCGTATTCTGACATCTAGATCTCCATTATCACTGCAAAGACCCGAAATACCAGATATACATACCCTGTTCCTTGTAGTGACATGCCAATGCATCGAGGCCACTCTGATAATGAATCCCAACATCTCAACAAGTAAAAGATCCACGAACCGAGATTCACAGGCCTCATCCCGAAATAATCGCCCCATACGGTTCGGGTGAGATTTACGGTAACACAATAAAGTCAAAAGATGCCAACACTCAGGTACTCTCCCGCTGCCTTGGCTGCATGCAACCAAGAAAATCCTTTTTCACATCCAGTAGACTATTTCAAAAACAGCCACGGGCTGAGTATTCACAGCTGATATCAAGGATTGCGCGGAACAAGCATCACCCGTCGATCCTCACCCGTGTTAACAGTACGGGAAGAGAGTCGTATGCAAGGTCTCCATTTCTGGACTATTCTTTTTTAATTTTTGTAAAACTTGCTTTCCGTGATAGAGGCATTGGTCAGCGGATATTCCGCCCACTCTCGTGTGCTGTCGTGTTATGCTCGTGAGGACCAACGGTGAGGCTGGACGGTAGTGTGAGGTCTTTGTATTATTTGTTTTTGTGACTAGAGGTTTTTGTGCTGTAGAGATCTTTCTATAGCTTCACTACCCCCCGACTTTGGATGTAAATTTGTTCGATAGGAGATAGACTCATCACTCGCTTTTGGGTTCTGTTGGAAGCGTATTCATTCATCGGGTCTTTGACCTCGTCACTCACTTTTGTCTCTCGTTACCCTCGTTGCTTCGGTCTAAAGGCTCAGCTTCAGGTTCGTGATCAGTACTCACTTGCATAGTACGTGTTTTGGATCTTTTTTCTTACTCATATACTCAATTCTCTCGTCAACAGCTTCCTGATCGAACAGCTACAAGTCAACAATCGGAATGGCCAACCTCGTACCTCCAGGTTCCGCCAGGCAATCATCCTCTTCGGAAAGAGGCAATACAATCTCTTTTCACAAGGGAAAAATGCCTGCTCTGCCATATGGTGGATCTGGACCTTCAACATCCCACGGTCAGATCCCCCTCAGGCCAAGCGGAACAATCTCCAGAAACTCGGTAAGCCAACCCATAGGCACCCCTATCCCAACTATTCTAACAAGCAATAGTCAGTGATTCGCGGTATCAACGGTGGTTTCCATCCAGGCGCTCAAACCCCAATGTCAGGCATAACCCACGCCTCCTGGCTCACCAACAACGGCAACGAATCGAACCTCTCCTTTACATCATCCATTATGCAAGAAGAAGCCAAACTGCGCTGGGATTCCGACGAGGAGCTCAAAAAGATGTCCAAGAGCATGCTCCGTCTTCAGAAGTGGAGTCTCATCATCGGTCTCGCTTCCATCAACGGCGCTCTCATCTACGTCGGTTGGAAGTACTACCAGGTGTATTACTTCTTCCTCGTTCTTTTGAGTTCCAATACTGTCCTTCAGTCGTTCATGTGTGTTTGCATTATTCTACATTGGTTTGTTACGCATGTTCTTTTGTGTTGGTGGAAGAGGGAGGAGAATGTTCCTGCTGAGCCAGAGAAGATGGTGTTGCTTCTGCCGTGCTATAATGAGACGCATCAGGAGTTGACAAGATCTCTTGATTCGCTTATTGCGCAGAAGAATATCGACAATCATCCTCGTGTTATCTTCATCGTGGTTGATGGAAATGTTCGTGGTCCGGGCATGGAAAAGACTACGCAGGATTATCTCCTACAAGATATTCTTGAGCCCGGCCCCTCTCGAACTTTCGAAAATGGATATCGTGCTCGAGACGGTTTATTCATGCCCGTCAAGACACAAACCGGTTTCTACAAGGGTATTCCGTACGTCTTCGTCGGAAAGCGGTACAACCAGGGCAAACGTGACAGTCTCTGCTTCGCGCGCTCTCTTATTTACCACTTCAAGCAACGCTCTGAGAACATTGTCACCATGTTCAACAATGAACTCTTCGAATACATCGGCAACAACTTCATCAACGCTGGTCTTGATGATATCACATACCTTTGTGGTATGGATGCTGATACCGTGTTTGAAGAGAACTGTATCTGGGAGATGATCAAGGAGATTCGCAAGAACCCAAAACTCGTCGGTGTTTGTGGCCATGTCTGTGTTGACTTTGATGGCCATAACTGGGGATATTGGTCGTTGTATCAGTCTGTTGAGTATTCTCAAACGCAAGGCCTTCGACGCATGTTTCAGTCTCGCATCACTGGAAAAGTCAATTGTCTTCCTGGATGTTGTCAACTCATTCGTGTTGATGAAGCTACCTTTGGCGATGCTGTTCTTCGCGAGCGCTTTGGATACTGTCCCAAGCCAAATGATATCATGACACAGCATATCATGGGTAACTACTCTGAGGACAGTATTCACGCTTCCATCATCTTCAGCCTCTTCCCCGGCAAGCAAACAGCCCAAGCCCTCCGTGCAAAAGCCATGACAATCGTCCCCCAAGACTGGAAAGTGTTCCTCTCCCAGCGCAAGCGTTGGGCCCTGGGTAGTATCTCCAACGAATTCGTCATGATCTTTCGCCCAGGCATTATCCTCATCGAGCGTCTCCAAAGTCTCATCGCCGTCATAACCTGGGCAATCACCCCATTCATCATCGCCGCCTTCGTCGAACTCCTCATCGTCTTCGCCAAACGAGGCAGCGAAGTGATGCAAGACCCCGTGTTCCTCGGCCTCATCTGCGTACTGTTCTTCCGCTATGTAAGTCTACCCCTGCAGCAAATCTCACGCCAAGAAAGCTTGGCTAACGCTCTTTGCAGCTTTACTCTTTTTGTATTGGCTTCTGGCTTCCGCGCAACAACCTCGAGCGGGCGCAGTATTTCGCAGGCTACGTCATGCATCTTTTCACGTCGCCTTTTATGAACATTATTATTTTGGTTTATTCTCTGTTTCACTCTGATGACTTCAAGTGGGGTAAGACACGTGAAGTTGTCAGGGGTGTAAATGAGAAGGATGGTGACGATGTTGGAGGTCGGGGTACACACTGAGGCTGGTAAATACATCTACATAATCTTCTACATATTTTCTTGAGTGGTGGTTTTGGTTGATACGATATTGAGGGGTTGAAAATAGACTGGAGTATACGGACCGGTCATCATTGTAATGTATATTTCTTGTTACAAAACGATCAAAATATTGCATTTCCAGATACGGTAGAACCAATCTTGATTTCTTGTGGCGCAAAGCATCAACCTTGTAACAACCACGTGCTGTTAAGTTGCATTAGTTGACTGTTGAAGTTGACGCCTGCAAATTGGGTGTGCCAAGATAAGCCCATCCGATATCCGACAGTGTGGTCACTATCATATAAAGCCAAGAAGGGAGAGGGTACTTTTACCATTCAAGGCATGTCCACACGCCGTAATCAAGCAATTCCAGCTTAACGCGTAAGAATCAGTTATCAAAGTCCTATCTCAGTGTCCTCATGATCAATGCATTCCTATCAGCGAGATAGACAACCCCGCCCGTCCCGTAGATAGCAGCAGGGACTTTTTATCTTGTTTGGGTATAGCTTCATTCTCACGAGCTACGCCGATCTTCATCGCCAACGGTTCCCCTCCTATTGGTTCCTCGGTGCATGCCAGGATGTGAAGTCCGGGGGTGGGTACGCGCCAAGAGAGCTGGTTAACAGCTCTTTTTACGTAGCAAGTTAAGGAACACCTCGTGGAGCTCTCATCTTAGCTTTCTTCATGTAATGGCAAAATGAAAGGTCAAGCAAAGTCCCGCTCTGGTTGCAGGGCTTGTAAGAGCAAAAGGGTAAGTATATCCGGATCAGCTTACTCTATTCTCGCTAATGCTCTGTTTTGTAGCTCAAGTGTGACGAAAGCAAGCCTAGCTGTAATAATTGTATTGCCAGGAAAATTACTTGTCCGGGGTATCAGCAAACTCTCAAGTGGTCCACCAAATATGAACGGCGAAAGGACAAGACGAGTGATCCTCCTGGTTTCAATCAACTCATCTTTGCTGCATCTGAGTCGGTTCAACGTCGTGGTTCTGATGTGACAGTATCTCCACCACAAAGCAGACGGTCTTCTACCACTTCGCAACAAGCTTCAAGCCCTGGTACGCTGCCATCGGTTCCTACATGTACACCTCTTGAGACGGGTCTTGGATGCCAGGAAGTCAACAACCTTGAGCGTACAGCCAATGCAATTGTCAATGGTGGCCAGCCATGCACCAATTCTCGACGGCGTTCAACATTGATACCACCTAACGTCGCGGGCAATACGACGCCTTCGAACGACATGCCTCTCATACTACTGCCCCAAGACCCGACGCCGAAAACCCCCGAAGAAACCGAAGAACAAGCCCTCGCTACCTACAGACGACGCTCATCATGCTATAAAGCAATGGGCACTCCAACAACCATCTCTGAGCCGTCAACCTTTCTAATCGAGCTCTGGTTTAAATCTGTCTGCGGTTCATGGGCAGCATACGACTCCCCGACCAATCCCTTCCGCAGGTTAGGATCCTCTCTCTGGGGTTCATCCAGACCTTTATTCTACTCACTTCAAAGCATGGCGGCTGCTTCCCTTACACGACGGCAACCTCAGATCCAAGAAATCGCCGCATCTGCACCACGAATAGCGACCGAGGCTATAATTCAGGAACTCAAAGATCTTTTCGCGTCGCCGAATAGTGTCACCACGATACCTCACGCGCTTATCATATCGCTTTTTTGTCTGAGCTCATCGCTTTGCTGGATGGATCACAAACAACTCGGTCTACAATACCTACGACACGTGCGCGTAATACTAGCCCTACTCGAAATGCGATCCGAGCACCTCTCCAAACAAGATCAAAGTCTAGTCGGTTTCTTCAAAGAATGCCTCATTTACGAAGAATCCGTCCGCAGTATCGTAACGAGCACCAAAGACGACATCACCACGCTTACAGAATGGACTCCAGCGACATATCCACCATATGACTTTGTTCTTCATCCTTGGACTGGTGTCCCGCCGAAAATAATCGCCTTGTTCGGAAAGTCCATGTCGCTGTGTCGCAGATCGCGGGATACTTGGCGGAATTGCACTGCGCCGACGTATGAGGTTATGTGGCAGACAATGATCGACATTAACGAGGCGCAAATCCTCGAAGAGACGCTTTTATCAGTTCAAGTGCCGAAGCTTATCAGCGACGCGGCAGATGCTTATGCAAACAAGGGGCAAATTAACCTGGACTTACACCACGCTGCAGAGGTCTTTCGACTCTGCTCATTATTACAGCTGTACCAAACATTTCCAGATCTTGTGTCGAGAAGACTTCCAGAGAGGATTAATGGCAGTGTAACACAAGTTACATGGCCCACATCACTCGCCCTTCACATCACAGGCCTTTTGTCTAACATCCCTGCCGGGTCGATCCGATGTCTGCAACCCCTGTTATGTCTCGGAGTCGGCTCAGGATTGCGGTGTAAGACTGTATGCGCAGAGGAAAAGCCACCGCAATTAGAACTCCTAGACGCCACCGCAGAGGAGTCCTTGCTGACTGAAGACTCCAACCAAAAACATTTTACTGACGTGAACTTGGCGCGTGAGTTTATCATCGAGAGACTTAAAGGATTTGGCAACGGTCCAGCTGCAGGGCCTATTGTTGTACTGCGGGAGTTACTTCAAGCTGTGTGGACGTATTATGATTGTGAAACAGTGCCGGGGTCGATTCATTGGCTTGATGTTATGGATGATTTAAAGTACGAGACTGTATTTGGTTAGATTTGAGGCCAAACGTAGCTCTATGTTTAATTGCTTATTCCGATACCCAATTCTAATAACAAGTCCCCTTCCTTACTCTCAGACTCATATCATGTTCCCCAACCACCGGCACATCACTCCAAGATCCCTGTGATGGTCAATCGAACTTCCCGTTCTTGGCAGCCACATGCCGTTCAGCTCACCCACCATCAGAGTCACAGTTACACTAATAAACACTCCTCCTCACAGATACTGGGATTCTTATCTTGACACCAACACAGACCATTCCTTATCAGGGTTGAGTTACCGTGTAAAACCCAATAGATTGGTCCGCGCGCGGGGTAAACCACCTCCCATGATAGCTACACCACACTAACACATTCTAGGAAAAATTGTCCCGGCTAGAATCTGGGGAAGGGGGGTTGCTCGTGATATCACCGTGTAGGCGTCACAGAAGGTTTAATTTCTGATAAGGGTGTGTGTGAGTGTGTGTGGTTTATATACAATGCTGTCGCCGCACGTTACATGTCATTCGAACTCAACCTAGAGACCCTTTCTGTTTCATTATACCCAATTGTTATTGTTACACGTCAATATGAATAACGCCTCGGAGAAAGGTGCTTCGGAGAAGGGAAGTGATCATGAGCAGGCAAAGAACTATGATCATGCCGTTGGTGATGCTGGTGATGCTGCGGACTTGACGGCCCTTGGCTACAAGCCTGAACTCAAGCGTAACCGGTCAATGTTTACACTTCTTTTCCAATCATTAGCAATCGCTGCTGTAAGTCTCCCATCACTCTTTTACCTTGTCTCAATTGTTAATTGGTGATAGATCCCTTATGGCTTCGGCGCACCGCTTATCAACTCCGTCTACGGCGGTGGTCAACTAACCATGTTTCTCGGCTGGATCATCGTCTGTCTTCTCGATGAATGCATCGCTATCTCCCTAGGCGAACTCGCTGCTCGATGGCCTACGTCCGCTGGTCCCTATTACTGGTCTTTCCAGATCGCGTCGCCAAAGTACAGAACTGTCCTGTCTTTCATCACAGGCTGGACATGGCTTGTTGGAAATTGGACCATCACGTTATCCGTCAACTTTGGCTTTGCTTCACTTCTTGCTGGAGGTGTTAGTATCTTCCTGCCCGAGTATGACTGGCAGCCCTGGAAGCTTGTCTTGATCTTCTACGGACTTTGTGTGGTTACGTTCTTCATCGTCGCGTTTGGCAACAAGTTTTTGCCGACTGTGGATACATTCTGTGCGGCTTTCACTGCTATTACTATCTTCATTGTCTGTGTCTGTCTTTCGACTGAGGCGAAGGAGGGCAGACATTCGGCAAGTTACACACTTGTGAGTACAGAAGTCCCCGATGGATAATATGTTTACTAACACGCTAAGGGCAATTTCGATCCCAATCTATCAGGCTGGGGAAATTTCGGCTTCTGGATTGGAGCTTTGCCATCAGCTTATACCTTCTCTGCCATCGGTATGATCACCTCCATGGCTGAGGAATGCGGCGACGTTACAGTCAAGCTCCCAAGAGCCCTCGCTCTCTGCGTCCCCGTCGGTTGCGTCGCAGGTTTATTCTTCGTAAGTCACACCGAATCCTCCTTACACATCAATCCACTAACTATTACTAGATCATCCCCATCTGCGCAACCCTTCCCCCTCTAGAAGATCTCCTCGAAGCACCACTAGGCCAAGTCCTCCCCATGATCTTCTACCGCGTAATGGGCACCAAAGCCGGCGGGATCGCCCTCACAGCCCTGGTTCTCATCGTAACACTCTTCTGCTCCATCTCCATCACAGTCGCCGCCTCGCGAACAACATGGGCTTTCGCACGAGATGAAGCCATTCCCCTCTCAAGAGTCTGGTCAAAAGTCAGCAAGCGACACAGTACACCTATCATGGCTCTTCTCCTCACAACGATCATCGAGATGCTTCTTGGTCTAATCTACCTCGGCTCAAGCTCTGCCTTCAACGCTTTTATCTCCGTCGGTGTTATTGGTCTCGCTAGCTCTTACGGTATTCCTATTCTACTATCCATGCTCACTAATCGAGCTGGAGTCAACACGGCGCCCTGGACTTTCGGCAAGCGATTTGGTTGGGTCATCAATGTTTTCGCTCTGGCGTGGATTTGCTTTGAGATGATTATATTCTCTATGCCTGTTGCCATTCCTGTCAATGCTGTGACGATGAACTACGCTGTTGTTGTGTTCTTCGGCTTCATGGCGATGTCGGCGGTTTGGTACGTTGTGCATGCGAGACATGTGTATAAGGGACCACCAGAGTCAGATGGTCTCAGCAAGTAGGATGGAAGTTTGGTTTCGGTTCTTTATTTTCCAACGGGCACTATGAACTATTATCTTGTATATACTTCAAATCATCACCAATCTTAATGTCATCAAATGACCAGAGTCTGCCTTCTTTCCCGAGGATCAATCTCGTGAGGGTGTGAACAGATCAGATGCAATTAAATATTCTGAGGTCTATACGGTCAGTTTCACTTGCGGCCTGCTCGTAGAATAGGGACACATTCGCCTCCAGTCTTCATCGTGGCCATAGAGCAAAAAGCCCGACTCCCAAAACCATTGCAATTCCCCTCCAAAACACATTCTCTCCCTGCATGTGCTCATCGTATTTGGTCAGCTCTCGCCAGATACTCAGGCGTATACCGCCCATTCTCTCCCCTGCCACTAAATTCCTCCATATCACCCTCCTGGACATCAGCCAAATACCTATCAAACTTATCCGCAACATCAATCGCCCTCTTCAAATGCGCAAACGTCATCTTCTTCTTCTTGTACTTAGCCAACTGTCGCCCCGTCGTGATCGAGTTACGAATTTGTCGTCCATTCATAGGATACTTCGCCAACTCTTCCAGATACAACTCAATATCATCAAAATCGATGCTCTCTTCTTCGCCCAGGCTCTTCAATCTTACCAGGAAGTTCTTCCAGATTTGCAATCGCTGGTAGTCCTTTAACTTCTCGTACCGCAGAGCCAGTTGGATACGAGACTTAAAGGCTTCATCAAATGTCCCCACGCGATTGGTTGTCAAAATGAGGATTCCTTCGTAGTACTCCAAAGCTCGGAGGAACACAGACACTAAAGCATTCCTCTTCAAATCTTGCAAAGTGCGCTGTTCAAGAAAGACTTCTGCTTCATCAAGAAGCACAACGCAATCCCAAACCTTTCCCAGATGGAACACAGATTCGAGATACTTCTCCACGTCTGCAGGCTCAGTGCCAATATCTCCGCACGTAACTGGATACAAAGGCTTCTTGGCGATTTCGGCCACAGATTCAGCTGTAAATGTCTTGCCTGTTCCTGGAGATCCATGAAGAAGCATGATGAGACCACTGCCTTTGCTTTCGATAAGATCTGTGTTCTTCTCGGCGTCGAGTTGGTTGGTTACTAAGGCTAGTACAAGCTCCTTCATAGCTTCGTCTGCGACAAGACTTTTGAAGGCTTCTTTATTCCAACTGACGTCTCGAATCCGATCGACCTCGAGATCAACTGCTTGTCCATGAGTATGTCAAGTTCAAGGAATGTTCCGAGAAAGCTCCTTACCCCATTTCTTACGCCGTAAGTCAAACCCTGGGATCAATTTCGGGAACAGGTAAATCTCAGGCTCCTCAGGTTCACTTCCATCCTTTGGTAAGTTAGGCTTTCGACCTGATATATAACCTTCTTGTCTCATGTAACTGCTTCCTGGATGGAGTTCCTTGTAGGTGTCAAAGTCCACCATGAACCGTTGTCCCTGCTAGCCTTTAGTACAATATGTCAGCCTCGGGGAGAGATACTAACCGCCTGTATCCTATCAGAATCACTGCCTTCATATGAGATGAGAGTTTTCTCGCGCAACTTCCAAAACCTCTTGCCTCGTTGTCGCAATATCTCTTTCACCTTGGGCTTTGCGTACGACAACGGTATCACATTGAGATCCGTGATGTTAATCTCCCCACCTCTGTACTTGGGTGGAAAGTCAATAAAGAGCTCTCTGTCAACTGCAAAGAACTTCCCAGCGTATCCGTAGGAACGCGTTTCCACTATCCACGTGTGTGAACCCTGCTTCTCTTGGTCCTTATCTGAATCGTCCGTCTTCTTTTTCTGTTTGTGAGGGGCTGGTCGAGTGGTGGCAACGCGTCCACTATACCTGCCATTCTTGTCTGCAACGAGTGTGTCTCCTGGACGTATCAAGAACTCAATAGAGTCGCTTGAGACTTTCCCTCTCTTGAACTGATCGTCGATTTGGTCATAAAGTGGTGCAAAGTTGCTTTCGATCCATTCAATGAGAAGTCCAACTAATTGAGCATGTCTCTCTGACAAGGCCTCCACCTTGAAGCTAGTTCGGCAGTGATACCACCAGAGATGAGGGTCCTTCAAACTGCCCATCTCGTGGACATATGGGAAGTCATCGCTGAAAGAAGGGAAGAGGTCAAATAAGGCCTCAACTGCCTCAACCATTTCTTCCGTCACTAGAACCACATCCTGACTGGCCGGTTCTGGTTCAGGGAGTGGTTGCTTTGCTCTCTTGGCTGCATTCACCGAGTCGTATTGGTAGTCCACCGAGTAATACTTGTAAACAATGAGTGATGCACCCTGTTCTTCAGCGTAGTCACCGGGGTCTGTGATGGGGAATCGCCCCCTAAGGTCGACGTCGTCGCCAAACACTACCCATTCAGGAGGAGAAAGATAGACTGTCCGACTTCTTTCGTCGACGCTGTCGTCATCGAGTTCGATTCTTTCTAGGCAGTAGAAAAGCTGCACTTTGGCAGGCAATTCCATGGTAATAGTTGAAGCGTTGTCCGCATCCTGTCGAAGGATGGTGTTTTCTTCTTCCAACTCCCCAACCCGTTGCATCAACGCCTGCAAGATATTTTCATCGACGAGAATCTGATGGGAAGAAATATCCTCTCCAGCGATATCGGAAGAGTCTTGAGATTCTTCCTCCTGTATTTGAGAAAGTCCATGAGACTCAATTGTCTTCCCGACGGTTGATGGTTCATGTTGAAGCTGAAGCCCAGTGGCATCTAAAGGTACAGGGTTTGGCTCTAAAGGCTTTGCCTGTGTTTCTGTTTGATCTTTGTTGGCCTTGGTAAAGGTTGGGATACGATAACCTCGAGTCGATCCAGGAGCTCTGTACTGGAATGGTGATATAGGAGCTGGTGGTATAGGTGGTGCGAAGTTGTTGTTGAAACCATTAATACCGGCATTGGGTCCATTTGGCATAATAGGTCCATTGTCAATAGCAGCAAGCTTATCTCTGTTACTAGCCCCTATAGCGTCTTCAGAGATGGTGTAATGCGTCTGAGGAGGCTTGACAACAGGTGGCATAGGTGACCGTGCAGGTGCTGGGGGTAAGTTTGTGTAGTCCTGAGGTGGTGGTGGAGGTGGAGGATTAGGATTGTCGTAATAAGTTGGCTCCATGTAATGTCCCGGTGGTGGAGAGCGCTCTATGGGAGGAGGTGGAGGTGGTGGCATCACCTGCACTGGGTGACGGGGAGTTCTAGGAAGTACCATGGGGGGAGGTGGTGGAGGTATTCTTCCTTTTGGGGCTTTCTGTGGGGGATTCCTCATCCGAGTATTTGAAGGGGCAGGTCGAGGTCTCCGAGGTATCGCCAACATGGAAGGCCTCGCAAACAGCGTCCCCTCTCTTCTCAGAAGTCGGCTGAGCTGCTCATGGATGTCTTCTTCTTCACTATCGTCCTTATCATCATCCTTATCCTTCCTGTTCTTTGGGCCTGGCGACACGCTTCTTGTTGGTGAGTCCATGGCTTGTTAGTTGTTTTGAGAAATACTGATGATAAGATAGAATGAGGAGGTGTTGAAGTGAGAATGAATCAGGCCGAGGAGTTGAAACTCAGCCGCAGAAGCGCCTGACAAGGGTGTATGCATGAAGCTGCAGGGTGTCATCTTGATTATGCCTCGTGATTGCTCAGCCTTCAGCGCCTCCTCTCTTCTTCAGTCGTTGGCCTCTGATAATCGAGTCAAATAGCTTCCGAAAAAGGGAGTTTCTTATCAAGACTCATTCAATATCTTTCATCGTGATGTCCGTTGACCAAGTCTTTCAGTCATGGTACAAGGGCGATAATGCAAGTAAGCAATCACCAGTCAATGAAACACTTCATTCACAAGCTTACTCTGTCAGATAAAACGGATATAGCGCAAGAGGCGTTCAAGTCGGTTAAGAAACACTTCGAACAGAGCAACTTGTTAAGCATTGACGAGAAGGCTCTTTTGGGGAAGAAGTCGTCGTTACAAGACGTTGAAAAGGCAGTTAGTGATGCTTTCGCAAAGTACGAAGCTAAGAGCGAAGCCTCCAAAACACGGAAATGGCTACTGAAAGCTTCTGAATCAATATGCCATTATGGCCAAGTACTCGATGTCTTTGTTCAACATCATCCCGAATACGTCTCCTTGGCCTGGGGATTAATGAAGGTGATGTTTATCGTAAGTCGGCTTAGTCTCCGCGCTGAACCCTGATATCTCACCATCGTATACTAGAGCGTGGTCAATCACGGCGAGACGCTCAAATTACTGTCAAAATCGCTTTTTGAGGTGGCCCAGCGTCTTCCACGCATCGAACATCTATCCGCCCTGTATCCGACCAAGAACATGAAGCTAGCCATTGAAAGCCTCTACTCTTGTATCATGGAGTTCTTACTCATAGCTCACTCATGGTGCAATGAATCAAAGTTCCGACACATTTATCACAGCTTCACAAGACCATATGAGTTGCGCTACAGCGACCTCTTACAGAGGATAGAAACTTGCACGGACAACATCAACGAACTTGCGACCGTGGGGTCACAAACTGAGCTTCGGGTTATGCACAACACACAATCGACAAAGTTGAATGAGATAATCACAAGCTTAGAGACCAGTGAGAAGACTAGGCAAGCACAAATAGACGGTCTCAATTGCGCTATTTCGAGATTGGAGATTTCAAGTCGAGATCATGACAGGAAGCTCGACTTGATCATGCAGTGGCTAGAAGCTTCTGGGTTGACAATTAACGACTTGTTAACAAAGATAGAGAGTATGGGACATCCCAAAACGAGTCCAAGGTTATTTTGCTAACGTAAATCAAGCTTTTCACTCCATACAGACGAGTGCGCAACTTGACACGAACCAAAAGCTCTCTGCTCTGCAGTTATCCCAAGCGTTGGCAACCTTCTCTCAGAGCCTTGAAGATCCCAAGTCCTTATACAAACACAACTTGTTCCTTCGCAACCGAAGAGCTTCGGGAAGAGGAGCAACAATAACTACCAACGAGTTCTGGTTGTCTCCAAAACTCGCAAGATGGTCCTCTTGCCCACATTCTTCCCTCACCATCGTCGGAGGCAGCTTCACGACCCGCTGGGCGATCCAGGATTTCGCCATAGATATCATCCAAGCAGTTACCATGATGAACATACCAGCTCTTTGGGTTTTGGGTAGCGCAAACAAGACGAGCCCCAATGCGATGCTGAGTCCAGCCGATTTAGTGAGGTACCTGACTTACCAAGCCTTGCAGATTGAGGGCACAGTGACAACAGAAAAGCAGATGTCGTTGAGACATTCACAACTCGAGGAAGCCAAGACTAGCCAAGATTGGCTTGAACTCTTCAAATTAATCATTCAAGACTTGGGAGGGCAGATTTATATCATCATTGATCTTGCGACTGTGAGCTCCGGTGCGAAAGGATCTGGTCAAGTCAACTTAATCTACCAACTGAACGAGATGCTGGAAGAGCTAAGAAACAAGGGACCACACAAGGGGTCACAAACAAAGGTCAAGATTATTCTACTTGTCTATGAATATAACTGGATGAGCCTGATTCCCAGCGAAATCTATGATCGTCTGGTTCCCGTAAAGATATCGGGGACTAAAGGGTTACAGGGCAGAAGAATGCGGACAGCTGTTCATACACGGATTCTACCAAGGCAGAGAACAAAGGAATAACTTAAACAGTAATGAAAGTCTTGGAATAAAACATCTGCAGATGATACAGATAGATTTCGTAAAATGATGAGATCTGACGCGAGGTGCAACGTCATGACTCAACTACGAGTATATAAGTCAATCAATATCAATCTTCAACTATTATAGAATACGAGAAATTCTTTATTTTTTTTTGTCGGCTTACCTCGTGTTCATAGACGAGCTGACCCTATCCTAAGGGTACCCATGTGGCACAGTTGCAACTTGGTTCGGCGTAGTGACTCAGCTAAGGCAGGCTACTTTATAAAACACCATGCACCCATCTCACCAACTAACACAACTATCAACGAATATATTCACAAATACACCATGGCGCATCATTCAAATAGACTATCTTGGGAGGCTCTCGCCTCAGTATTTGAGCTGAGACGCGCCAATTCTTGTCAACATGACGCTTAAAACCTTCACGCCCGTATACCACCAGACAGCAAAACAAAGCTCGCCAACTTTGTTGAAGTCCTGATGCAGAGTCTCGCTGAAGATGCAGCTCAACAGCGGAAGAAATATCCAAAGAAATACGAAGTCCCCGACGAGAATGAAGTTATCATTTCAGATGAAGCGGCAACCAAAATTGAATCAACAGTCTGGTGTTGGCATCCAGAAGAATATTGGCCCGATGGTGACGACAACTTCGAGACTTTCAAACAACCAACGACTGGAAAATTATGCCCTCACACAAATGAATCTGATAACTGCGGGTGTGTCTTACCTTATAGAGAACGCAAGATGTCTGCGTTCCAACGTCGACAAGTTTGGAACGACTGTTCTGAGTTCGATAAGTACAACCACGAATCATTTCGTAATCTTGAAGTTGCCAAGACCTTGATACTCCATGGAGAAATGGACCCTGTACTTCGCTCATGCGCATATCAAGATTCGCATCTAGCGAAATGGTGGGAGCATCAAGAATGCCAGTGCACGTCAGCAACGCTCGGATGGAGAAGAGTATGTGAACATGCAATCAAAATGTACATGATACTCAACCTTCTGCGCTACTTTCCCGAGACATGGGATGACAACGGGTCCCTTATTAACGATTATCGCAAGATGAAGGCGTACCAGCATGCAGTCCGATATTGTACAGAATCTGGATACAAAAGTGATACTGCGACATACCCGCATATGGACCTTCTCGGTATCGAGAAGAACCAATTCCGGTGTTATCCTCGAGCCTTTGATGTTCCTCGCTGGAAACAAATTATGAGGTTTGACACATATAGTTTCGAAAACTACCAGAAGGGCTTGGACTGCTTTGGCTTGCCTTGCTTTGGAGAGAGTGATGACTCTGATGATGAGTTTGACGCCAAGTCTGACGACGATTCCAGCATCAAGCCGGGCAATAAGTCTATCACAGACAGATATTCTGAAGATGACTCCAGTGATGATTCTGAAGAGGAAGATCCCGAAGAGGTTCGGAATCATTTCTATAAGCTGGAGTTCTACCCATACGGTCTCATGTCCTACGAAGACTTTCTCAACTTCGAAAAGCCCATGGGCTACCAACCTCGCCCATCAGATGTAACACATGTTCGATGGATGCTGTGTCAAGAAGGCCTACCAGTCGAGCTATCTGATTGTATCCTCGAATATGCAGATTATGCCCCAAGAGGAAGTCTACCTGTCTCTGGTGAATCATTGCATCCCCGATGCAGGGACGAGCTGGACCGCTATCTTGAACATTGCTGGCAACTTATTGTCAGATGCTACATGTTAGGGCATGAACTGAGAGATAAGATGGATATTGAGGCTCTTGTACGGGAAGAGGTGAAAGATTTCGTGTATGAGCTGTTCAAGTGTGAATGTGATGGTGTGTATGAGCTGCTTTATGAGTTTGATAAGCAGCCTCCAGAGGGCTCTGGGGTGGATAGTTAGATGACATGGCATCTCCTGTCAATTATGTATTATATTAGTTCTTTTAACTTAGCACCTTGTTCGTCGTTTTTCTGCATATTACATGTGCGAGAAGTTGTAAGCGAGTAAAAATGATTAGATGATCAAAGTATTCGTACACCGACTGACAAGCGATTTTGACGACTTCCTCTCCATACATTCTCAAAAGTGGTGTTATCTATATACAGATATATAGATATTCGAGAAGAATGCTTCAGCCATAGTCTTCCGGCATCAAGGCAACCCTTATGGCTTTAGGGTATCACTACTTTACAGGGGTAGAAGTGTATCGACGTTAGTGCGGTGACTGCCTGAAGTCACACTCGGATGGACGAATCGCGATGGTCTTTAGTCCTCTCCTTTTCCATAACCTGCGATAACGACATAACTGAAGGAAAACACTCACCCCTCCTGATATTTCACCATGGTAGCCTTTCCCGATGAGATATTGCAGCAAATATTCGCCGAACTGGAGGATCAACTGCCTCTAGAAAAGTGGCAGATGTATGGAGCTCAATTGGACCATCAAGGCTCAGCCGCGCTACGCAACCTCTGCCTTGTCTGCCGCCAATTCCGACGCATCGCACAGCCTTTGTTATACCAAACCGTTGTTATTGAAGGTCGCGATGGCGCGAAAAACATCGAGACTCTTCTTCTTAGGACGCTCATCGAGAACCCGCAGCTTGGAGAGCAAGTTCGGGTCGTCTCTCTAACGGACAATGTTGATCATTCGGCACAAGTGAACATATTGGGGGAAGACGCGAGCAAGGAGATCATTCGATCAGCGATGGAAAATTTGGACCTTCCACCTGCCCTGAAATTTCTTATGAAGAGTATGATCACGCGTTGTGGTCTTGCTACTCTTATCATAGCATATATGCCTTACGTGCAGGTTGTCGACTGCACTATAGATCACCCAAGAACCCCTCTCCTTTGGCTGTTGAGTACAAGCGCCGCTATAACAAAGGTTAACGGCTTTCCATTTTATGAAAGAGGTTTCATTAATTTGGGCGACGGCCAAGATGAAGACATAGAGGACCAGGAAGAAGATCAGGATATCTCGAAGTCTACGTTTGCAAATTATCGCTTCCCAAACCTCAACGAGGTTCGTATCAGAGCGGTAGACGATGAAACGCAGGTCCAGCCGGCTTGGTTGATCGATCCTCTTCTTCTTAACCCTACGCTCAAAATACTACGGATATTCGGCACCGCCTGGTTTGGCGATAGGATTCCCCAGCTCGATTATCCTGAAGAAATGAACTACAACCTGGAGTACCTAGATATTATGCAAACATTCATCGACTCCGAAGGTCTGATGATCATTCTCACGTGCTGTCCGAACCTTAAAGGAATATCGATTAGCTTGCCCGACGAGGTGAGGCACATACCATTCGAGCACCCGGAGGACGATTTCCTCCTCCGCTTTGATGAGTTCGGGATTGCTCTTCGAGAAAATGGGAAAAACCTCGAAGAGTTTAGCCTTAGTACCATCTTTTATGAAGAAGGCTTTGACCTAGGTCACGGAAGAATTGGTTCTCTCAGAGAACTCAAGTCCCTTCGACATCTCAAACTCAGCAAAGATTCATTAATCGGACTTCGCGGAAGTGATGGGCCGATCTTGCGATTGAGTGAGGTCCTACCGGAATCGATTGAGACTCTTGATCTGCATTGGGATGGATTATGCGATTTAAGGCATTGGGCCCAATATCGGCTTGAGCCGTATAACCGGGACGTTTACAAATTGCTTCTTGATGGTATGCCCAATCTCCGCGAGATTCGAATGGAGAGACGCAACGATTGGGATGATGGTTCAGACGATGATGATAATGCCCAAGATGAAGATGTTAATCCAGAGGAGGGTTACGTTAATTCAGGGGATGAAGATGACGGTTCCAAGGGGGGTGATGGCGGCTTCGAGGAATATGCCTATTCGAAGGACGCGGAGTGGCCAGCTGAGCTGCATGTCAATGGTTGGGATGTAGACATCGTCGGGGCGCGCCTTTGGGAGATACGTGGAAGACCAGCGTGTAAGCGCAACATTGTCACTCTGTCAAGGAAGAAGATATGAATGTGCTCTGCTTGGGTCTAACCCGATGCACATCAAGGACGGGATGTTCGGCTGAGATGTTGCATGCAACCTTGTGGCTCAGTTCGGTCATCTTCAGCCTATCACAAAATACAAGTCATCAATCTCGCTAATCTGATCCCCTGATCTTTGTTCCCTCCTCAAAATATATCGACACAACGAAGAGGTTGGAGTGCGAGAAGAGAGATCCGCGTATACATATGGCGTGATGAACGCAAAAGAACATACTTCATTCTCGGCCACTATTACTACAAAACAGGATAAATGCATCTTACCTGATATATTCTTCAAGTAATATTTCTGCAGCATCATGGGTGTACTTCGGTGGTAATATCCATGGCAGATATGATCACTAATACGGAGAGCATTGCGAGGTCAAGACATGCATCAGAGTGGCAGGATGTTATCAAGGTATCAGGACCAGGTGGGAGGGGTCTTTACTTATACAAGTAACTTGCATGAAACTATATCTGTAACTGGCAAATAGTGCTGCATCTTTCTTGGAGCTAGTCTCAAATCACCATGACATACATCTTGTCCGAACAGTCACAACAAGCACATTGCCTGCCGGAACCAAAATGCGAACCAAAACCCCAAAGACCAACACAAAAAGGCAACAAAAAATTCGCTGCAGTCATCTTTATGGCTATGGCAGCCTAGCCCAGCCTGCATCACCACACCCCCTCATCCAAAACCTCACCCGCCATTGGTCAACCATCGACCAACTGACCTAGATACAGTTACATCGAAGCCCGCGTCCTAACCAACTTCCACTGCAGATAAAAAGCACTTGGGGCCCGTTGGTCTATAGGGCTGTTGGTGCGTGAAACAAAGATGTATCAGCAGATGTCCATGATGGTTGCCTCTTGTGGGACGGGACGGATGTTTCAAAAAGGGTGTCATGGCCCCCGAATTTGTTTTTTTCTTTTTTGCACTTTCTGCTTGTGAATAACTTCACTTTGCCTTTTTATTGTCAGTATGGGAGTTCCCTACATAAATGCCCGCCAAGAGGTGCAGGTTATAACCCAGACTGTTTACCTCCCCACGACCACTTACACCACGCAAGTTACGCTAGGCGTAGCTTCGGCTCCAGCCACGGACCGTCCCGTTGTGACGTCTCAACATAGTGGCGATGGGCTAAGCAGTGCACAAATTGGAGCAATCGTCGGATCTATTGTTGGAGTATTTGTTCTCGCTTTTGTTGTGGTATGTTGTTGTCGAAGACCGAGACAGCCTAAGAAGCGGAGGAGTTATCGAAGCAGTTATGCGGATTCTTCAGATGGTTGGTCTGACAGGATGCCGAATGAGAACTGGACGAGGCCTGTGCCTATTCCTGTTGCTAGACCTGTCCCTGTCCAGTTTCCGTCGCCGGTTGTGCAGAGGGAGCAGATTCCGGGTGGACCGAAGTTCCCGACTTATAGGGCGATTCCTATTCCTAACCCGAGACGGGGAGAGAATCCTCCGAGGACATACTGGCGATGAGCTTGCCTTCCCTTCAGCAGAAGATTTGAAGCATGAATGATTTATGAGAAATGAGAGATGAAGGACATGACGAATGAAATGGATGATGATGGGAAAGAGAACTGTGATGTGTTGCAGTCAGGCATCAGATGGGAGGCATTCATGATCAGAGAGCGAGCGAGCGAGCATTTTCTTCATGATCTACGACACCTAATAAAACATAATGAGCATCGCATAGTCAAGCACATTCATATAATATATATACACTACAATTTATCATCATCGTCTCATCATCACTGATCCCATCCTTCCCACTAACAAATTCCTGTCATGCTTAGACGACAACCTTTGTCTTATGGTTACACTTATGCGCATTGCTAGCAAGAGTCTTCTTCTTCTGCCACTGCTCAAAGCGCGCAGCAACAGCTCTCTTACTCTTAGGGTTAGTAGACGTCTTATCCCGCGGAGGAACGCCCTTCAGACTAAGAGCGAAGTGGGCGGCAGCACGACCAGCAGTCTTAGTGTTGAGGGTCAGAGCACCCCAGTGTATGTTGTTAATGGTGTCGCATTCCAAGTGATAGCAAGGATCGGTCTCTGCATCGGCGCCGGTGAAGATTCCAGAGGAAGGGATGCCGAGTTCGATGAAGGCGGCATAGTCAGATGATTCACCGAACTCCCTTTGAGATTGTAAGTATTGTTCTTGTGAGTAGTGGGTGTTTTTACTTACTCCCACTCAACGGTCTTGCCCTTCTTACGGAGCCAAGCAGCCAGGATATCTCCCCCGACTCGGTCGGCGGGCTTGCTAGCCTGAACCCAGTACTTGGGCTTAGGAGAACCGATCATATCGTAGTTGAAGTAGAATCGGATTCTGTCAGCTTCCTCTTCGGTGAGCTGTTCTCCATAGTAGTAGGATCCAGCGAGGCCGCTCCTATATCACAAGTCAGTCAACAGTAGAGAGACGTGTATTATGTTACTCACTCTTCAGCGCCCCACCAAGCAAATCGGACCTTGTTCTTGTAACCAGTATACTTGGTAAAAGACTTGGCAATCTCCAGAATACCAGCAGTTCCGCTACCATCATCGTTGATACCAGGACCAGCTTGAACACTGTCAAGATGAGCGCCCATCATGACAACGTTGTTAGGATCACCCTGCTTAGTCTCCGCGATGATATTCCAAGTCTCACGAGTCTCATAGAACGAGTCCACCAGCAAAGTGACCTCGAGCTTCTCGCCACCCTCAATGCGCTTTCTCCAAGCAGTGCCAACTTCAAGAGGAATCACACCAACAGGGACGATGAGCTCAAGATTCTCAGCACTGAGAGTCGCGCTGGTGATACCTTCGCCAGGTTGGTTGTTGACGAGGAGAACACCACGAGCGCCGGCTTTCTTTGCGAGCTTGAGCTTATCTGAGATCGCACACGAGCCGCGCTTCACGAGAGCAAGTTTATCCTTGGCATCGACACCCTCCCATTGGTCTGCGAAGCATCCAGATCCGCGCTCATCATCAATTGGCACAAGAACAAGAGGAGCTGTCACGCCGTCGGGAGTAGGCGTGCCGACATTGTAGATGAGAGTGATGACATAGACATCCTCACCATCGGGTCCTCGAACCCAAATATCCCTTGTCTGCTCGAAGGTGTAGTTGAAGGGCTGGATATAAGTGTCGAGATGCTTTCCATATTGGCCCTTGAGCTGCTTGGAGATGTAGTCGACGGAAGCCTTGTAGCCGGGGAAGCCAAAGGCTCGGTTGCCGCCATTCTTCTTGGCGATTGAGTTGAGGTCCTCAAGAGTCTTGCGAAGCCTGTTTATGTTAGTGGTGATTTGCTAACTGAGTTGTATCTGACATACTTTGACTTTTTAATGTCACCTTCAACTTGACTGGGAGTCAGCTTCTTAGTAGCCGATACCTCAGAGAAGAGGAGAGCTCCGCAGAGCAAAGCATTGAGAAACTTCATGGTGAGAATTGGCAATTGAGTAACAATGCCTTTCGCTACAAGAATGCAACCTGAGAATCCCCAAACAACGCGACAGACCCTTCCTTTTTATACCAATACAGCTGTCATCCGTATAGCTACAGCTACACAACCTCAATGCAACACAGTCTAACGAAGCTCACATTTACCCCAACCAGAAACTAATCAGACGGGTGAACCTATCGGTAGACGATGCGAAAATGGCAGGTCGCAACAATACAAAGTCTTGGCATCGACTGGTGCTCACGACCCATGTCGTGGCGCCAACGATAAACAACCATGACAGAGATAAGATCTACAAGGAGGTGCGGGGTGGAAGCCAGGTCCGGGAAGATGGTGATAGGTTCGAGCAAATGGCGGAGGAACTATTGTAAAAGGTTTGAGGACTTTTGAAGAGGTGAATAGGCATGCTTACTTTAGCTAGACTGGATATGAAGAACTGGGGATGGATGGGGATGAAAGGCCGAGGATTGTGGTGTCTTATCGATGAGATGGGTCCAATTGATAGAGCAAGTTTACTCAGCATCATGACATGAAATGGTAAGCGTTTAGATTTTGGCTGAAGTTATGGTGTCATAGGCAGAAAGCTGATGTGCTTGTAGTGTTACTGGTCAAAGCAACACACAGTAACGATACATGTTTTAGACATAAAGTACTTGAGAAGCATAATATCTCAATCTCTTACTGTAACGAACTAGTTATCTTCTTTCTAGGCATCTTAAAGTTGAGATTAAACAGATATAATAGATCGACTTGGACTGCATTTAAGCTTAATGTGTAGCTTAACTTCACCCAAAACTTCATGATGCCGATGCTACCGGGTAACCCAACGGCTTTCGGTTCTCCCAAAACCGAGCATGATCTCCTGACACGCTCACCGCCTACCCCATTCCGCCCTCTCAACCTTCTAGCTCGTGTTCTAGAACGGTTTTAAGAGGATACACTCGGCATTGGCGGGGCACATCTAAAGTTTTCTGTCATACCCGCCCCGCCACCTGTTCCATTTGCTAACAATGTTTGTGTCCCGTGGCGTGCTTTAGTCGTCGGTTCTCGTATGAGAAACTCTTTTTCCCTTTCCTCTCTTTATTCTTCTCCAATCTAAAATACATAATTATTCAAAATGGCTTCTCAGGTCCCGTACGTTCCGCCTCGCGCTGCTACTGTCCTCTCAGCGACAGAGCTCATCGGAAATACTCCCCTTGTCAGACTTAACAAGATTCCCCAGTCGCTGGGCATCGAGTGCGATGTCTACGTCAAGCCTGAGCTTTTCAGCGCTGGAGGCAGTGTTAAGGATAGAATTGCTCTGCGCATGATTGAAGAGGCTGAGAAGAGTGGAAGAATTAAGCCTGGTGACACTCTTATCGAGCCTACCAGTGGAAACACGTAAGATCACCACATTCGAAGCTCTCGGATCTCAGCTGACTGTTCATAGTGGTATCGGTCTTGCTCTCGTTGGAGCTATCAAGGGCTACAAGACTATCATTACCCTCCCCGAGAAGATGTCCGCCGAAAAGGTCTCCGTCCTCCGTGCCCTCGGCGCCACCATCATTCGTACTCCTACACAAGCTGCTTGGGATGCCCCCGAGTCTCACATCGGTGTTGCCCGCCGTCTCGAGAAGGAGCTTCCCAACGCCCATATTCTCGACCAGTACAGTAACGAGAACAACCCTCTCGCCCACGAGTTCGGTACCGCTGAGGAGATCTGGGAGCAGACTGGCGGCAAGATCAACGCTATTGTCGCTGGTGCCGGTACTGGTGGTACCATCACTGGTCTCGCTCGTGGTCTTAAGAAGCATAACCAGGACATCAAGGTCATTGCTGCGGATCCTCACGGTAGTATCCTTGCTCTGCCTGAGCTTTTGAACGAGGAGCATGCCAACGAGTCTTATAAGGTGGAGGGTATCGGATATGACTTTATTCCCGATGTGCTCGACCAGCAGATCGTTGATAAGTGGTACAAGACCGACGACCGACAGTCTTTCCACCTTGCTCGACGACTGATCGCCGAGGAGGGTCTTCTCGTTGGTGGCAGCTCCGGTTCTGCCATGGCTGCCATGCTCCTCGCTGTTAAGGAGTACAACTTCAAGAAGGGAGACGTTGTCGTTGTTGTCTTGCCCGATAGCATCCGAAGCTACCTCTCCAAGTTCGCTGACGACGACTGGCTCGCCGCCAACGACCTCCTCCCCGTCAACGGTGTTGAATCCACTGTTAACGGCAACAGCCAGAAGAAGACCTCCGACCCCTACGAGGGCGCTACCATCGCTTCCCTGCGCCTCAAGCCTGTCACATCCGTCGGTGCTAACTCCTCTTGCTCCGAGGCCATCGAGACCATGCGGGACAAGGGCTTCGATCAACTCCCCGTCCTTTCCGCCAATGGCAACAAGCTCGTCGGTCTCGTCACACTGGGCAACCTCCTAAGCTACATATCCCGCGGCCGCGCCACTGCCCAAAGCCCCGTGTCAGACGTCATGTTCGACTTCGCGCGCCTCGACGAGATCGTCACTGATCCTCGCGAATTCGCTTCCCCCATCAACCCCGGCAAGCGTAGACAATTCGTCGAGATCACCAAGGACACACCCCTCACCACACTTAGCAAGTTCTTTGAGTGGAACAGTGCAGCCGTCGTCACTGAGAAGACTGACGACTCCAAGTCACTGTCCAAGCCTATTGCTATTGTTACCAAGGTTGATCTCCTTACATGGATGATCAACAAGAAGCTGTAGAAGACGGAAACCTCGCGAGAGGAGGGGGGAACGAGTACTCATGTTTTCAACGACATTCACGTCTGGCGTTCCAGGATACCTTAGAGAAAAAGATGGGAAATTTTTGATAGACTGAATTTTGGGCGGTAGACTCAACATCTACATGGCATTTGCGATGGGAATCAGCTGCGTAAATTAAAAAATGTCATTAATATAATTGTGTCATCCCGTTTCCCCCTGTTGCGATGTATGGGTCGTTGACGTTTTATATCCGCCGGGCGATCCACCACCACCACTTGTCTGCACCAGGACCATCGCCAGTGACGTTTCCAGGGAGAACATCCACATCGATGTCAAACTCCTGGAGTTGGTTGAAGGTGAACTTGGAGGAACCATACTCGCCCAGCCAAGAATCTTGCTCCTCCGAGCCAATATCATCAGATCCGACGCCCGAGTCCAGTAGTCCCTTGCTTCGCGAAGCACGGATTCTCGTCAGCTCGGCTTCCAGGTTGGACTTGACAAGTGTCGATGGCAAAGCGGTGAAGAGATCCATCTTGTTGGCGGCGATAAGAATAGGGATCGCAGCCTTGGCCTTGGCGTTGGTAGCGCGCTTCTGCAGGAAAAGCAGCACATCGTAGAGGTACGCAGCGGTGGGCGCAAGAACCTCGGGCTCTCCAATAGCAGCAGCATCCACCACAAAGACAACTGCCTTCAGTTTCTCGGTGCGGTCCAGTTTGTCCATAGGTATGTTTCGTAGCTTTCCATGCCCAGGAGTATCGACGAGCAAGAACTTGGTATATGTACCATCGTGGGTATCGTGGTTACGGTACGAGTGTTTGTTCTCCGAGTCGGTAGAAGCGTTAAGCTCGACATCGTGCGACACCTGGGAGGTATGCGTCTCGGTACCAGAAGCGCCGCGCTCAAAGAGTGTGAGAAGTGACGTCTTGCCAGAGTTGGCGGGACCGAGAAGGAGGACGCTAGGGGCAACGGTATATGTCCTTGATGAGGAGAGGATGAGGTGAAGAATTATAGGAGCGCCGATGACGATGATTGCACCAATAATGATTGTGGCGAGTGAGGGTGTCATGATAGCCTCAACTGTTGCGATGAAGTTGGCCATGGTGGGAGATGTGCTGCACCAATTTTGAGTCGTCGCGGTAGCTATCGATGACAGAACAGAGGGAGGGCGGTCCAGATTTCTTCGTGAGTTTCCCACAGCCTCGTTGACGTCGAATGCGATCGTTGAATGACGCTATTCAGACAGTTGGCTGTTAGTTTGACAAAGCTGTGCGAAACGATATCTGGCCAGCCCACTGGAAGCTCCTAGACCGGCATCCCCACATGGGTCATCAGCCTCAGCCACAGCCACGAACGACAGAAAATACGTTGTGTCCAATGGGCGAAGATGTCGAAATCCCACTGAAACAGAAAGTGGATAAGGGGAAATGGGATGTAATCAGCCACAAAAAGACCCTGTTAATTAAAGGCAATGGCAGTGCCGGGTCCCTAGTGCAGAGTCTAGGGGAGCCCCAAACTTGCGCTGTCCCCGCGAGGAGAGAAGAGAAGTCAATTACTTTACTTCAAAGAGACGTTACGATATTGCGTATGGATTTTAGAATTGCATATAAAGTAGATCAAATACTGTGCTCTTGTAATCACTAGCCAAATGGTAATATACTTAAAAAATAAGGATAAAATGAATCAAGTTCAACTCTCAGCCCTGAGCTTTTCTTGCGGGCGGCTTTCCCCATAGGGGAGGGTCTGAGCTCAGCCTCTCGGCATCACGGCTTCAAGTAATACGTAGGCGCCTCCACGCGCTGCCTTCCCAAATTCAGCCAAGACTCAGCCAAGCCCATTCACTTTTTCCCCTTCCTCCATCCTTCACTACTTCTCTTTTCTTATCGCGTGTGTAAAAGCCTGATAGATAATGTTTATGTACGAATAGTCGACTTCCTCAATCATCTTTCGTCATACCTAGTATCGCGTCCAGTCGAATTGTTCATCCCCGCGCTACAACCAGCCTACCATGGGGAGCATCAGTACCAGTTCCACCTCTGGCCAAACCGCGCCCATCCAGATGACGGGTAAATCGAATGCCGCTACGCCAAAGCTGAATAACGAGGTCGAGATGGGCAGTCTACCGGGAGATACGCAGGCCCAGGAGGAGGATATCATGCAGATCGCTAGGATAGGAGACGTGCCAGCCATGGAGAAGCTTTTCGAGTCGGGAGAGTACGATGCGACCTACCACGACGATGAGGGTATTACGCCCTTACATGTGAGTTTCCAGCGATGCGACAAGTGTTGGAATGAGAGAAGACATCGGCTGACATTGCGGACAGTGGGCTGCGATTAACAATCAATATGCGATGTGCAAATTCTTGATCGAACACGGCGCCGAAATCAATAGGAAGGGCGGAGAATCGGTAGCAACAGCTCTCCAATGGGCCGCCCAGCGATGCCATTACTATACCGTCAATCTGCTCCTTCAGCACGGCGCCGACCCTCTCATCACCGACGCTCAAGGTTACAACACGCTTCACATCTCGACTTTCAACGGCAACGTCCTCCTGATTGTCCTCCTGCTTCACCAGGGAATACCCGTCGACGTTATCGACACGTTCGGCCACACTGCGCTCATGTGGGCTGCGTACAAGGGCTTCCCTCAATGCGTTGATCTGTTTCTTCGCTGGGGCGCAAGCGTTCATGCGACAGACGAGCAGGGTTTCACCGCGCTGCATTGGGCGCTTGTCAAGGGAAGCCCTGGGTGTATCCTCAAACTTATCGAGTACGGCGCCGATCGATTCGCAAAGACACAGACGGGTAAGACTCCTGCTGTGACGGCCAACGAGCTTAACACGGAGGGCGCCTGGCACAGAGCGCTTCGAGAATGTGGTTTCAACGAGGACGGTCATCCTGCGGTTCCGCCTTGGCCTGGTGCTAGCTATTTCTTGAAGGACAAGAGAGCTTTTGTCACACGGTTTTTGTTCATCTGGCCGTTTGTCTTGGTTTGGGCCATGCTTATGGCTGTTTCGAGTGCGCCTGTCTATATTGGCGTTCCTCTTGGATTTGCTGTGGTTTACGGCGTTCAATGGGTTGCTCAGCAAGTACTGGAATATGCGCCTCCTGATATGCGACACTTTCACAAGACTCCCTGGCTTACCGGTATCTTTGCGGCCACGCTCTTCCTGACAGGTGTAAACTGGTTGACGACAGTCCTCTTTGCCACAACACTTGGCGCGAGTGAAGGCCATGGCCACAGCTTCCTCAACCTCTTCTTCGGCATCTTCTTGGGCTTCACCGTGTACTTCTACATTGCCAGCATGAGATACGACCCTGGGTTTGTACCAAAGATGAATGGAATTGCGGAGCAGAAAGCTGTCATTGATGAACTTTTGTCGCAGTGGAAATACGACGAGACCAACTTTTGTGTTACTTGCATGATTCAGACGCCTCTTCGAAGCAAGCACTGCCGCCGATGTCAAAGATGTGTTGCCAAGCATGACCACCATTGTCCTTGGGTTTACAACTGTGTTGGCATTAACAACCACCGACACTTCTTCTTCTACCTCATTTCGTTGACTTTTGGTATCATCTCATACGACTTTTTACTGTACTATTGTAAGTCGGCTTCCAGAGTCACATACTCGAAGATTAAGCTAACAGCTTCGCAGATTTCGACACCATCAGCGGCAATGCTTCAGACAGCTGCAATGTTCTTAGCCCCAACCTTTGCAAGTTCATCAATGCTGATTCTTACACTGCGATCTTGGCCGTTTGGATTACGCTTCAACTCCTCTGGGTCACCATGCTTTTGTTTACTCAGTTCATTCAGGTAGCTCGAGCTATGACTACGTATGAGAACATGTTTGGTGTAAGGGACGGAACTACCATTACCGCTCTCACATCTACTGGCGCGCCTCTCGACCCCAACCACCCATCTCTTTCCGCAACAGCAACACCTGCTGGTCACCATCACAAGCACAAGGGCGGCATGCTCAAGTCATTGAGTCGTACCCTTGGTGTCGACCCCTTTATCGAGACCATTACCGGTAGAGGTGCCGTTTCTACCAAGAACAAGCGCAAGAAGAAGAATCCCTACAGCCGAGGCTGCATTGCCAACTGCAAGGACTTTTGGTGCGATCCTGCGCCTATTTTCGGCCAAAGAGAGAACGGAGCTGCTGTACTAGGTGGCGAGAGAGTTGACTACACAGCCATGTACGAGAGTCCTGGTCTGATGCAGTTGACGGGCCGTAGAGAACGTGGTGGCTACGAAGCCGTTGGAACGGAAGAGGTTTAGACGATGACGAGCTTTGCTTTTGGGAACTGGGGAGTCGTTAATCGGGACACGTTATACGACCGGCGCCAACTACATAGAGATTGGTGGTAAATGACGGGTGAATGATGCATTACGACTATATGCGGGTACTTGGGAGAGTATTCTGGTAGACCAGGGGCTTCAAGAAAGAATAGAGGCGTCTTCATTATGACCGTTGCCCTCTTTTTCTTGTACTCTAGTGGAAAGTGATCAGTTGGGTATGGGATATATCATGAGAACTGTATACTAGCAGTGGATGTAATGTTAACCTCAGCGGTAAGGGCGTTTAGATCAAGAGATTGTATTTCAGAAGTTTGAGTTTCAGAGCTGTCAGAAGTTCCTGTGAGGCCTGCAGGATCTAGATGGCCATGAACTATGGTCAACTAGGACCGCTCCCGTTCTGATCGGTTACAAACGGTCAGATCTTTACTGAAGAAGGTTACAAAGCGTTCGTGTCATCAAAGAAGCTAAACTGGTCTCCTGCTCGTGTAATATATATCGTGGAAAAACTGTCTTCAAGAGCCGCGAACACGTTCTCAGTGGCAACCTTGAAACCTGATATATCGCCAACCCTCGCAAAATCCCCAATCGCAACTCAAGCCCGAGACAACCCTCGCTCCAACTCCAATCAAGTCTTCCAAAACCCATTGATCTTGCAGGCCACCGATCTTTAAGATGGGGCAGATAGGTAGTATCAGCATGGAACTCGGTCAGGAAGGAAATGTAGGTGATAGGTGATATTTACGGGCATCGATAGCAAGGGTTTCCTGGGTAAGACATTCTTGCGAAGCAGGGGACCCAGTGGAAATGTGACTGGTAGCTTCTTTTATGGTGAAGGTGGTCAGCATTTTGTAAACAGGTAATTCGGCAGTTGAGTTGTGATCTTGCATTGCTGCAGGATCTGGTTTCGTGTTGATTAGGGAGGGTTGGGTATATGAGATCGGGTTAAGGTCTCGGTGACAAAAGGTCCATTATAACGTGTAGCTATTGTTGACGATTTGAACGAGAGGAGAATGGGTGGGATTTACAAGGCTATGCCCACTTTCTCAACGGTTGCAGGGGTAGACGGGCCGCTGTTTCATCAACGCTCGTCCCGCCTAGAGCATCAAGTTGAAGTGGACCTATTCAGTAAACCAGACCTCAAAATCCTCAATGAGAAGAAGGTTGGGACAGAGTAATATTTGTATCCTTCTTCCAGAGTCAGATTTTTTATTCCAAGACATTCACATGAATAGCAGGTCAGCCACCGTTGGTACCTGCATTACAGTAAACCTAACCGAGGTGTAGACTATGGCCGTATTTGCTTTTTCTCACAAGCCTCATGGCCTGATTCCTCATTCAGCTTTTTGCCGGCTTGCGTACCCGTTTGGAGATGAGAGAAAACTGTGACATATCCGGGCGGCACCGCGCTCGAAGGGGAATCTGTATCTTTTGGAGTCATTGTGGTTCTGACAATGAATTGTTACCGGACCGGTTGTAAGTATGATAACTCACTTTGCCAAGGACGTGTGAAGAACGATGGGTCTCGAGTCTGTCTCGAGAGAAGCAACATTGTGCTGAAGAATTGAGCTGTAATACTCACGAAAACGTAAAGTACCTCAGTATTCCTAGGGGTAAGTCTCGTATGTACGCTGCATCTCGTTCCTGAATCTTCCCTGTGTAAGTGGACATAACTCGGCAACAACTCCAGACCTGCATAAGGATACGCAAAACCTCAATGTCTCGCATGTACTCTCTAAGTTAGATGTCTACTTTAAACAAGAAACAAGCACGGTATCTCAAGCGACCAAACCAAGACCCATTCAATGACGAGTGTGCCAATGCTTAGCCCCCAGAACAGGGGTCCCGCAGAGAATTTACAAAAAAGTAATATCGCCAACTGTCACTTTTTTTTATTTAAATTGCGGATCCCATCTGTGGTCTGACGAAATGTCAAGTGATGATGAGAATTTCTCGTGAAGATGCTCTTCCGCGGACTATAGATCGTTGGTAAAGAGTCTACAAGACAAGCCACCCGGAGGCTTTTCGTCTTGACTTTTTGAAGCGTCCCGATCGGTCCCGGAATTTGATGCTGGTTGTTAGTTACCGTAGAGGCACGGATGTTAAAATTGTCGAGACTTTGATGATGTCTCATTGTATCCTCAGCAATCTGTATCGTGTACTTGTGCTCGGATGTTCTCTCGTTATCCAAAACTCCACGGGGCTCATCACGACAACATCATTGGTAAAGCACTAAAGAGGAAACATGAGCGAAGACACGGGAACATATCAATCAGTGATAAGATCAGCGAAACTCACCTTCAAGCGAAAAAGAAAATATATCGCCGGCAGGCATGTATTAGTATCCTCTGAGTAAGCTTCTCGGTTGAATATAGCCTACATCCTCCACAACAACGGTATATAGATACGGTTGGTATAATGCGTCATGAAGATAACCCTTGCCACACTTGAGCCCCTGGTTAACACACACCGGTATTCACGTGAGATACACCAAGAATAGACGTCGACGATTATGCTGTACAACAGTGATTGCAGGCCTCAATGTTGAAAGAACTACAGAGTACATATGCGGCATTCAACGGTGAGACCACAAAACGCCTCAGCGAAGGCTCTCGGACAATGAGACCACTAATATTACCTGTTGGCTCTTGATCTTCTTCATGGATTTCTTTCTTTCAGAAGCCACAGGGAATATTCAGTACGGGCAACGGCGAGAAGAGACAAGGGTCCTCTACGAGAGTGCCTCTTTTCCCCACGAGCGGGTCTTCCTTCCAAGATGGAGGGGGGACTCCGGGTTCCTGAGAGCCAGGGTATATCAGACGCGCTAGAATGAGAAGCGCATGAAGAGCGAGAATAAGCAAAAGTAAAAAAAGGACGTCTCTAAAAACTTTGCCTCTGTTTCTTTTCTTTTTTTCATTATGCGACTTTGTTAGTAGAGTTGAGTCGTCACTTTCCCTTCCTAAAGTCGAACGATTTTCACTTGGGATCCGCCGGCTTGTTTGCTAGAAGAATACAAAATTTGCGAAAACTAGACCAGAAATCCCAAGAAAAATATCAGATTTCCTGTTGTATTGCAGTAGTGGTGGAGCAACCTTGTCATCTTGTCTTTCTACATCCCAGCTCCTTGTTCAAGATATAAGTTCCTCTGCATGTCCCATCATCATGAAAAGGGCGTATTCTGCACGGTCATCTCCTCATCTAGTGACTGCTCAGTTTCAACATAAACCTCTTCTTTACCCTTCTAATAACTTTGTGTTGAGATAAAATGGCGCCTCTTGCTCATGACCCTTCGGGTTTTCTCATGGAGCCGCCGGAGGGACAGACGAGAACTCTTGTTAATCCTCCGAGCAGTGGGAGCGGAGTTATTCCTTGTGGTGTTACGACGACGATCATTGCTTCGATTATTGTTATTCTAAGAGTTTTCACGAGGAGATATGTTGTTAAGAGTGTGTTGGGTGCTGATGACTGTATGTCTTGTCCAGTTTTCACTCTTGGAAGCAGAACTAACTGACTTGTTAGACTTGTGCATAGCTGGTCTCTGTTTCTCATTTATCTTTCTTGGCATCTCTTTAACACGTACGCATTATTCCTGTCTATGATGCTACTGTATCTAACAGTGATAGTTCTCAACCTTGGTGCTGGAAACCACATGTGGGATATCTCAGTAGCCGAATACGTTCCCAAGTTCTGGCAGACCAGCATCGGAGCTACGCTCACATACGCCGCCAGCATCAGTCTCGCCAAACTCTCTGTCCTTACGTTCTACCTACGAATCTCTCCCGACAGGTTCGTTCGTCGAGCCGTCCATGTTTTGATGGCTCTTGTCTGCTCGTACACTTTCGTCTACATCTGCCTCGTCGTGTTCCGATGCCGACCTGTATCTTCAGGATGGGACCTCACCATTGAAGGAAAGTGTATTGGCATGGACGTTCTTGTTATATTCCTGGTCATCTGCAGTGTTGTCATCGATACATTTGTTCTTCTTCTTCCGATCCGCATCGTTCAGCCTCTTCAGATTCCTACCCGTCAAAAGGTCTCACTCGCTGTTCTCTTCGCCACTGGGGGCTTCATCATCATCGTCACAATCAGGAGGGCTACAATCACTCTTCCCATTCTAGACGCACCCGACTACACGTGGGCTCTTCCACGACAACTCGTCTTGAGTTTCATCGAAGTCAACACCAGTCTCGTCTGTGTTTCTATCCCCGCCCTCAAACCTTTTTGCGTGCGATACATTCCCTTCCTTATCCACCCTCGTCTCCGTTCACAGGAGAAGAACTCAAAGAAGTCAAACTCGCACAGTCAAGAGAAGAGAAAGAGTCATACCCTCGACAACGATTCATATGAGATGCCCGATAGACGCGACTTTGGCGAGGAGAGCCCTCAAGAAGATGAAACACGTCTTTGTCCCACAATACCAGAGCACAATCCCGCTCTTGAGTCAGACGGAGCCATGGATACCGAGAGCCTTGACAGCTCAGCCGACCAAGTACCTCCAGTAGCCGCCAAGCCAAAACCTGCTCTGGCCAGTTTCTCAACCAAGCGCAGTCAGAGCGTCAATGGTATTCAAGTCACCCGGGAAACAGTCATTACCTACGGACCCAAAGAGTAATAGAAGGTTACTGGCCAAGCCAAGTGAAGGATTTCCTATCTTATAAGCGCCGCGCCGCTCAGCAGAGCATGTTAGAACTCCAAGGATGGTCTGATGTCGGCTGAGTCCGACCAGAGAGACGTTCATGGAGGTGTTATACACTTTCCAACAGTGTAACAACAGGAGGCGCCGGCTGTTTCGAGCCCGAAAGAGAGCAGGATGCTGGCATTGTCCAAGTATGCGGATGCCGATGTGGCACAAAGGAGCATAGAAACTAGACCTTAGCGGAAGAATCATTTAGAAGAACTTAGGATCAATCAAAGATAGCGAGTTACAATTCAACTTTTCAACAACACGTGTGCAACAGCGTCAGATTATTTGTGTATGTCTTAATTGGCCTATGTGTAGACAAGGCTGTTGGTTATGCTGTGCGTTGACAAACCGACTTGTTTTCGTACACATCTCACTAGATGGTGCCTGAGACCTTCGTGCTGTGATAATTCTCTTAGCCTGTGATGTCGAGCTGTGGGCAGCTGAGTTGACCTTTATTGCCATGGTAATGCTTCTGTTCAGGACCAACAGCCTCGGTATGTCTGAGACAGCAGAGACAGCTTGATCAGGCAACCGAAGTGCTGCGGAAGACTCGGATCGCGGTCAGTCCCAAAAGATTCAGGTGTAGAGACTTGGAATCCCATGTTGGCTCTTATTGAGAAATGTGACGAGCTGTGCTCTAGGATGACTTGCACAACACCGTAGGATACAAGAGACCGCAGATTGTGTGCCAAATCAATTGTTTCCAGTACTGTTCAGTAGCTCTTGACCTGTGCTGGTCCTTAAGAGGAGAATCTAAACAAAAAACGCCCATGTCTCCATCATTATCCAAACCCATTACAATACCCCAATACGCCGTCATTAGTCGTGTCATATGGCGTATTCCATGAAATCCCAAATCGAAATCCCGTCTCTCAAACCTGCCCAGTAATCCAAGCTAGAACTTGGGCATCCTCTTCTTTGTCTTCGCTGGCGTGCCGTTGAGTAGAAAGTACACAGGCAAGAACAACAAAGATCCCATAACGCAAAGCCAAGTGCTGTAAAGCTGCCAAATTGTCCACAAAAAAGGACCGAGGCCAGGACACAGGAATTGAATGCAGTCGTTGACTGGATACAAATCTTCTTGACTGGCGATGTAGTAGCGTGGATTTTGTCGACGCGGCTTAGTATCCCCAGATCCTTCATCCTCTGATGATGACTCTGGTGAGAGTTGTGTAAGCTGGAGAACTGAGACGAGCTTCACGGGTGCTTTGTAAAGAGGAATGAACCAGAGGGCGAATGTCTGGCGGATGGAGACATATAGAAGACCGCTCTTCTGATCAAATGCTGCGACGAATTAGCAATTGTAAATAATTGCGGGAGAATGGCAACCAACCTGCTGAATCGACCTTGAGGTCAATGTGTGGACTTAGGGTACGGTACCATCGATAGATGGCCAGTATTAACTGGATCGACTCAAGGCCTCCTGCCAAAGGGATTTGCCCTTTTGATATAGAAGGAACCCGACAGTATGGGTGTGAGAATGAGGCATTGGGGAGAAAGTATTCTCTCAGGGTTGATTCCTGGACATCTGGGCTGCCTTGAGTGAGCGACTTGATAACGCCGCCAATTTCTTTCACTGGGTATATCTGGTGAGCCTCTGTAGTAATTCGATCGGAGAGGGCCATCTTACCTGGATGCTCCATTTTTGTAGTTATCGTTCAATTGATCAAATTCAGGAACGTGAGTAGCTTGCAGAGTGGATGATAATGTAGATGAGCTTCAAGTTAATTGCGCCAAGATGCCTTTATGAGAGAAAATAAATTGACTGATATAGACAAGGCCCGAAGTAAACAAAACAGCGGGAAGAGGTTGGAATGGAGTGATTTATTCTTGTTTCAGCCATTGTCTGTGGGTTCACTATCACATCACTAACTCGACTATCCCGCCCTGAACTGACCTTGAAATCATTGACTCGTCATTGTCAAGGTTCTATGCTAGCATGTGAAATATTGACGTCATATCTCGCTTTCACATGAAAGACACCTCCCGATATTTATGAGCATACAAACCTCAACCTCCAAAATTGTCAATTGTCAATTGTTAATTAAATTATTCTCCATCAATTGCAATGGCTTCTCACACGGGCCTCGTCAACCCCCTCTTCCACCCTTTTCTCTTCCTCTTCCAGATCTTCCAATGGCTCACGGATAAGCTCCTCTCGCCCAAGCCACCGAGTGAAAACGCGAGGCTTGGGCGTAATAGACCTAAGATTGCGGTCATTGGGGCGGGAATTACGGGCGTTACGAGTGCAGCTCATTGTATTGGGCATGGCTTTGATGTTGTCATTTTCGAAGCTGGCTCCAAGGATAATGTTGGTGGTATTTGGAGTGTAAGTTAATACTACGCTGTGATGTTCTATATATATCATGAAGCTAATGTTTTCCAGAGAGTCAATGAGACGTCTGGTCTTCAGATTCATTCGTTGATGTACCGTTTCCATCCTTCTGTTCAGTGGGATCGTGGATATCCCGACCGTCAGCAGATTCTCAGTCAGGTCCAACAACTTTGGGAACGCTATGGCCTCAAAGAAAGGACTCGCTTCAACACAAAAATTGATCGAGTGTACCAAGATGAACAGGGACGATGGATTGTCAACAATCCTTCTCTCGGACGCTTTGGCGGTGTCATTGCTGCGGTTGGAACTTGTGGCGCACCAAAGATGCCAAAGATCCCTGGCATGGACGACTTCAAAGGTCCTATTTACCACTCTAGTGAACTGACTGGGTATGTCGCTCGGCCTCTCAACTCACGATGCAGCCCGCTGACTTGTTATTAGAAAAGATGTAAAGGGTAAGAAGATGGCTATCATTGGCGGAGGCGCCTCAGCAGTTGAAGCTCTTGAGTTCGCCTTTACAGAAGATGCTGCCAAAGCGACTATTCTATCGCGCTCAGACAAGTGGATTATTCCTCGTAACATGATCGTCGATACACTTCTCAGCTTCAACATCTTTGGCCATGAGACAGTTTTATCGTTTATCCCAGAGTTCTTCCTCCGCAAGTTCTTTTACAGAGATCTTGAGAACATTGCACCGGACAAGAGCCATGGCTTATTCACGGAGACACCTATGGTCAACTCTGATGTTATGGATAAGCTGCGCGAAGGCAAAGCTGAATGGGTTCGCTGCGATATCGATGAGTTCGTCGAGAGCGGAATTCGCGTGAATCGACGTGCTAAGGGTGTGCCCCAGGGTGGTCCTGGTCATGAGGAGGTCATCGATGCTGATATTATTGTTATGGCCACTGGCTTCAAGAGACCTTCTCTATCTTTCCTCCCCAAAGATTGCTTCGAAGAACCCTACCCTCCTCCAAACTGGTATCTTCAGACCTTCCCACCCACTCACCCCTCCGTCTCAGCTATCAACTGCACATACGTCAACGCCATCGGCACCGTTGGAAACTGGCACATTGGCATCTACACCCGAATCCTCCTCATGTTCCTCATGGATCCGTTCTCTCGACCCAGCCCTTTCTGGATGCAGCGCTGGATCGACATGACCAAGACACTTAAGCTTACCAGTCCAACTGGCGCTTTTGACTTCTTTACTTACTTGGAGTTGATCTGGTGGTTCTTCTTCTGTGTTGTTATTAACCCGTTCCGATGGAAGTGGGCTATCTTTGTGTTCTTTGGTGTAGGGTTCGGACTTCCGAAGGCGGTGGTGAGTCAGGAGGAGAGATTCACCAATGGCAATGGATACCATGCTACAGATGAAGGTAGAAGCTTTTAGGGAAGCTCCCACGATTTACATCATCAAGAGCCATGGTTATTAAAGATGGAGACGCAAGGCTGGAGAAGTGAAGAGAGAAAAGTGACCGAGGCAGAGACAAGATTGCATTGAAGCTTAGGATTCCTTTATGATAACGAGACACTGAATTAAAAGATCAAGAGCATATATCATGATTCACCCATACATAGTCTATCAAGTATCATGTCCCCACAAAACGACCTTACTCGAAACAGGCAATGTTCAACACACTCCGAGTTACTCGCAAGAAGTGGAGGAGTCCCCAGATATCCACGGAAATCCCCTGTACGTAATGAACGAGTCTAGCTTCAACAGCTGCCTCATTAAGATGAGCTGTTACACGTAGCGGGTCATGCAAGTAAAGGAACTCAACGTGGGGGAATATGATTGAGTTGGCAGATCATCTGGAGAAAACTTGGGGAAGTGAAGCATGCGAAATGAAATGGGATCTTATTACGTACGGCGGCTACGGGATGCGGCTCTGATACGACCATGCAAACAGTTTGCCGAGCTGAAGCGTAATGTCCAGTAAAAAACACAGATAAACACCCAGTAAAAGCTCCAATTTGGGCCATAATACTCTTTAACTACGATGAGTAGTGCCGTCTATACCCGTATTCAAACCTAGTGTAGTTCAACACCACAGTTATAAGTCACGATACTTCATGCAACATTCACCATATAAAGTTTAGACTTCTCAATCTCCTCCGCATCCGCCGGCATCTCTCCTTTCCCTCGGCTCGGCTCCGCGTCTTCTCTGTATCAAATTCAAGGGGGCGACAGCCCATCTGGTTCAATCTTCTGACTCGGTGCCTCCGCTTGAATCCAGGTTGATTAGGTAAAATGGACCGACTTTTGAGTAACAGAATCCACAAAAGACCATCAGCTTTTTTTCACGTCTCAGGGACCTTTACAAGCTTCCCCAGCAAAAGGACTCATTCTTTTTAGTAATAAGGACGAGAGTAGCTAATTAATATTCTGTGATAGCCATCTTTTCATGAGTAACTGAAGTCGAATTGGTTGAGAATGTGAAGAAGAGTCTTATAAAAATCTGATGTTGTTGAGCTATCGACGTTAGCTGATTCGGCTATTATTTGAGCCCCATTACTCTAACCAATTAGAATTGTTTAAAAGAAGGTTTACTTGATAATCTTTCTAGAAACACCACGGAATGATCCACTCTTACTCCATCATGGATCGTGGAATGACCCGGTCCTGGCTTTTCGTATGGCATGCCATGGACTGACAAACTTTTTCTCAATTCTCGCCTCTCCTCACATGGATCCAGATGGTTAATATGAGTCTCCACGTCCCGTCCGACGTCGGGCTAAAGGGGAGTCATATACTGTGGCCCTATCCCTCCTCACTCACGCTTTCACATACCCTCATACCCATACTCATCCTTTCTGAACCTCTAACGAGTTCACCACGTAAACAGTCTGTGTGACAATGGGAGACTAAGCTACAATCCAACCAAAAAACAATGACCTCCTCCATCACCCCCGCGGCTTCCACCGCCAGCAAAAACAAAGACAAGCCCCAAGGCCCTCAAGACCCTCAAGACAACAACATCCTCTCCTCCCCCATCGCCCAAGATGACGATTCCACCAGCGATAAAATGATCGGCGAAGTAACCGAATTCGAGAAACGCAAGATCCTCGACGGAAAGGCCAAGTTCAGCCGTCTCGGCTGGAAGCGCCTCACCATCGTTCTCATCGTCCAGGCTGTCGCGCTCGGCTCCCTCTCCATCCCTGGTGCTTTTGCAGCGCTGGGTATGGTCGCTGGCGTTATCTGCTCAATTGGCATTGGCCTTATTGCGATTTATACGTCGTATATTGTTGGGCAGGTCAAGGTCAGGTATCCGCATGTTGAGCATTATCCTGCTGCGGGAGGATTGATGTTTGGACGTTGGGGTGCTGAGGCTTTTGGTGTGATGGTTACGCTTCAGTTGTTGCTCCTCACGGCGTCGCATTGCTTGACGGGGACTATTGCCTTTGCGACTTTGACTGAGAGTAATATCTGCGGCCTTGTCTGGGGTGTCATCTCAGCTGTCCTGCTGCTGCTTCTTGCTGTGCCTCCTAGTTTTGCAGAGGTTGCTATTCTAGGCTATGTCGATTTCGCTTCCATCATCGCAGCTATTGGAGTCACCATCATCGCAACTGGTATTCGAGCTTCTGATGCACCTGAACCTGCGAACTGGTCTGCCTGGCCCAAGCCTGACATCACCTTTGCCCAGGCTTTTATTGCGCTTTGCAACATCTTCTTCGCGTACAGCTTCTCCATCTCACAGTTCAGCTTTATGGATGAAATGCACACGCCTACTGACTATATGAAGGCTATTTGGACCCTCGGCGGTATCGAAATTGTTATCTATACCCTCACCGGCGCTCTCATCTACTCATTCGTTGGTGTCGATGTCAAATCTCCAGCTCTACTATCTGCAGGCCATACCGTTGCCAAGGTTGCCTTTGGCGTCGCCTTACCGGTTATTTTCATCAGCGGCTCGATCAACACGACTGTCGCCGTACGCTACATCCATGGTCGCATCTATGAGAATTCGATCGCCAAATACATCAACACTCCCAAGGGTTGGATCTCTTGGCTTCTTCTCATCAGCATCTTCACCTGGATTGGTTTCGTCATCGCAGAGGCTATCCCCTTCTTCAGCGACTTGATCGCTATCACATCCAGTTTGCTGAACTCGGGTTTCACCCTGTACTGGCCAGCAGTAATGTGGTTCATGCTTTTGAGGGAAGGAAAATGGTACAGCAAGAAGAACATTCTTTCAAGCGTTGTCAATGCCATCATCTTCATAATGGGCCTTGTCTTCTTGGTTGCTGGAACTTACTCCGCTGTCATCGATATTGTAAGTCAACTCGCATAAGCGCCTTATGTAACATCAACTAACATCATCCGCAGATCGACCAGTATGATCACGGAACTGTCAAGAACCCTTTCACGTGTGCACCTCTTGGCTAAGAGGTCACAAACGAGGTGAGTGGTAAGACACAGATGGTGATGGGGTCGAGTCCAGTCACCAAGCTTTGGGATATCACATGTCACACATATCTCCATATCCCACATAATACAACACCAAAACACCATCGTAGGGGCCATGCGTAAACGTAGGTGTGACATGTACTTCGTATACAAGCATCAGGTTTCTGTCGCCATGCTTGCTTGAAATATTTCATTGCTCTATGCGGTATGCTGAACGCGTACGATGTCGTATGCGACCATGACCATGAGCTCTTCCCTGACCATGGCTGGTACACTACTTCATGTCGCATGACCATTGTAGCATGGAACATAGTAGCTCGTAGCGCAAACATCACTGATCATAATTCACAGATGGTGATTGTGCGTTGTTTTTGGGCGTTGGTGTCTGTTTCTCTTTATCTTAGGCAATCTATCATTCTAGATGAGATATTAACCTAAGTTCTTTTCACAGCTTTGCCTGCTCAGCCCTCGTCAACTTCCTCAAAGGAGGACCACCTCGACTACCATCACCCTGCTTCACCATATCCTGTCCAGTAGGAGCTCGTAGCCTCCACTTATGTCGAAGCTCTTCAGAAGCCTTATTCTCAAAACAATCAACAACATACCTTCCAAGAACAGGAAGAAACTTGAAAGCACTACACTATCGTTAGTATAACTTGTTGTTATGTGTTGTAGAGTAACTCACTGCCCTGCACCACCCGTAGCAAGGAAAAGACCCTCGCGAACAGGATGATGATCCACGATAAAGTCTCCCTCGGGCGTATCAGAGTACCAACAAAGCCGTGTTCTCAACCACTCCCGATCCGCGACCTCAGGCACAAGATCTTGTAACCCCTCACGAAGAGCTTGTAGCGCATCATCAGGCAAATAATTGGTAGTAGCGTTATTTCCGTCTCGCTTGGGAGATGAAACCATTCGAGTTTGTCCAAGAGGATCTTTAACTTCGACTTCAGTCGCCCACCCATAGCCGTGGCGAGCAATCTTGAGGATATGTGTCTTTGGTGTAGGTGGGAAGACAAAGACTCCTGTGCTGAGGTTGATGATGACAGGCATATCTTTGAGTCTCTCTGCTTCGGCGGGGGTGAGGCGGATGAAACCGACTGGTTGTCCGGAGCCAGATGAGGCGTGGCTGATTGGGAGGAGTCTGTTCGACCACGCTCCAGTGGCTAGGATGACTTGTGCAGCTGGGATAGAGTCACCCTCAGCGACATTAACGCCAGTGACTTTCTGCCCACTGTAACATAGAGATAAAGCCCTGCCTCTTGCGCCTGTGATGAACGACACACCTGCAAGAGAGCACTCAGTAGCCAATTGTTGAATACTAGATTCTGCATCCGCCCAGCCTCCAGTCTTGTTGAAGTACGCCTTCTTGCCATCAAGCTGAGACTGAACGGCAGGAAATTGTTTTCGAATATCATGTGCATTCTCATACTCCTCCAACGTTCCTCCAAGAGTCTTGTTAGACTCCTTACTCTGTTCCACAAAAGAGTTTCCCGAAGCATTCGTGAGCATCACAAAGCCTGATTGATGGTAGTGCTGTGAATATTGACCCGTCCAGCCCTTGACGGCTTCAGTGGCCATCTTCCCGTAGAAAGGATCAGCATATTCCACACGAATCACACGTGAAATATCAACGCTGCTTCCATCCATCACAGGAGGTAGATAGCGATCTAGCACTGTGACATGTTGATAACCTCTCTTCTTAAGTTCAAGGGCAGTTGAAAGTCCAAAGACACCAGCGCCCACAATGACGATGGGCTCATTCTTTGATGCAGGCGTTCTAGAAGTCATGTTGGGGTTGAGATCGAGAATACTGGTGACAAGAACAAGTAATAATCTGAAGAATAGAAAGAAAGAAACAATCAGCTGGTCTTATAGAAGGCAAGCGACTTGTATAAGTCGATGTCTAAGACGGAAATTTGGTATAAAACTCCGTGTCCAGAGGCATTGACCAATCGTGTTTCACGGCCTTTCAACCAACGGGCACGGAAAACTACCACGACAATTCTCCGGTCTACGACTCACTAATAACCCTATCACTAGATCAACTTCCCGAATCATGAGATACGCCCGAGGAAAGCTCTGGAATTCGGTATCTTTTTAATATCTAAAAAACTAGTATTTCGGAGTCATCCGTAAACTTCTCCAAATTGAGTCACGTGGACATTTCCCCAGGTTAAAGGTGGGCACGGAGAATCCGTGTCTCGTCCTCCTCATCCAATCTACATATTATATATGCTTCCTCTGAATGCTTGTCCACCAGCCCCACTGTCGACTTCATAATGACAGGCAATCCCGAACCATCCGTCCGGCGTGCGTGCGAGAGCTGTCGGTGAGTCGTATGATGTATTTACAAGGGTAATTTTCTAATCCGGGAACAGACGGAAGAAGACGAGATGTACTGGGGAACGGCCTGTGTGCTCTTTTTGTGAGAGGTTGAATCAACCTTGTGAATATTTACCAAGAAATCGGGAGACTGTTAAACGGAGGAGGAGGACTTCTAGAGCGTGAGTCATAACTTTGACTAAATGACTTGTCTCATGAGTGACCAGGAAACCGGGATCGAGAGACCTCGTTTCGAGGGTTGAGAACCGGGGTGATGAGATATATGATCTCCTTCAGTAAGAGACACCTAGGATTAACTGTTACTATAACTGCTAACAAGTGTCAAGCCATCCTCAAGCTGCATCGTCGAGTAATGGCTCAGCCTTGACCCCAGATTCGTTGCCGAGGCACACAAACAGGTCGGGATCCTTCGTCGAAAGTGCTTCAAAACGTATGAACAGAGTGAGCACCAACGATGATGTCTCAGTATCTTGGTATGTCGTTCCTCTGTGTCACATGCTGTAAACTCACAATTACCAGGCTCCCTTCAGCAACAGAGGCAAAGCCGTCTCCAGATTCACTTGACCATGCAGTAGAAGAGTACCGAAGACGGTTATACTTCCAACCCCTACCTCTCTTCAATCCAGAAGGGCTGAGAGATCGAATTGAGAGATTTCCAATGTTCCTCCAGTGGATCTTCCTCGCACTTGCACTGTCGAACTTACCGTATGATTCGAGCAGTGCGAAAGAAGCTGACTTGATCCATTCCCATGCGAGATCTGCGCGTGACACGGTACTTGAACTCGCCATGCGAGGAACAGCCCAGTTAGAAATCTCACAGGCTTTATGTCTCCTCGCTCTAGGTGATATCCTCGGTATCTATCCCGCTCTCTTTTGTCAGTACAGCACTAACTCGGCTACAGAAGGAAGACCAGCTTTGGCTCTGATGACAATAGGAGCAGCCAGCAGACTCGAACTCGTCCGCGGAGCAGGCTACTCAGAGTCCCCTCACAATCTCCAAGGCGATGCCAGTTTGAGGTGTTACTGGAGTGTCTTCATCCTCGAGAAAGGCTTCGCTCCCCGCTTCACTCTCCTTTCCCAAACACATACTAAACCTGAATATCCTCGCAGCGCAAGAGAACCCTCACCACCAGCATATCTAGGCGATGAAGAATACGCACCGGATCTGGAAAGTATTCGTGATGACTTGAGGACAGATCCTGGGATAACATCACATGCTGTGCGAGCTGTGTCATTCTGCGGTGATGTTATCTCATATCTTCATGCGCTTCATATTGGAAAGGCTGATAACCCTGCTGATACGAATTCTAACTTTTACCAATTGACGAATACACTGTATGATCTTGAGTCTAGACTCGGCCATATACACTTCGTTCGTAACGTGGGCTTTTCGGAGCGAACACCAGAAGAATTCGAAAGACATCGAGAGTACTGGGCGCCATGGCTCCTCTTCCAAATCACAGCCCACGCAACACAAGCGTTATTAAATCACCCATTTATTCATCTCGTTACACTCCGAAGAGCTAATCGACCCTCTCAACCAAGATTGTTCCTTCAACAAACTGTCGATCAGGCTATGTTTCACTCAGCTTGGGTGGCGCGCTTAGTTCAAACATGCATGGATCGTGGATTAATGGTGTATGATCCGCTTATAGGCGATCTAGTTGCTGCGACGGCGACAATACCGTGGCTTTTTCAGTATGCGAGGGATGCAAAAGTCTCAGAGACATCGAAGGAGAATTATAGAAAATGTGTGGAGTTTCTGGAGTCGATGCCTGATCCTTCACCGAGGAGCATACACAAGGTTTGCCAAATACACCCCCAGCTAGGAGTATGCACTAACGATGACAGCGAGAACTTTTACATCAGTTACAGACAATGTCGAGTCAAGCCCAGGATAACAACATGATTAGTTTTCAGCCTTCCAAGATCTGGCAGCTTATCGACTCAGATATCATGGACGCTGTAGCACCGCAGCCTACGACTGATGGAACGCAGGGCGGTCAATCCGATGCTTCCAAGACAACCGTTAGTGTGCAAACGACTTTTGTTCACCCTGTTGGTGAAAGACGAACGGATCAACGGCAGACTTCGCTTGGTGATTCAATGACAGCTGATATTTATGAAGGGTTGGAGCAATATTCACTTGATAGTATATTCTCGCAGCCTATGTTTATCGACCATGCGTGGTTGCATGTATAACGAGTATTAGATAATTAAATATAGATCAACTATGCATCTCACTACAATTGCCTTCTTTGGCTTATGATGCCCATCTCTGTACAAACTCATCCTTCTTCACACTCTTAGCCAGCGCCTTCTTCGCCACAACACCGTCCAACTTCTCCTTAACCTTGTCCACCTCTTGGCTCAACACATCAATCGACCCTTCAAACTCTGGATCGACCATCTTAATCTCCCCAAACGGGCTCTCAGCCAATACGCTATCACGCAAAAGTTGAATAGCCAAGCGAGCATCGTCCAAATGAGAAGTAACGCTCGACTCAAAGCTATCCTGTGCATTACGCACCACATCTGTAGTTTTGCCAGATCTTTCGGTGAAAGCTTTGTTCAAAGCTGATACTTGGTCTTGAATGGAAGCTTCCTCTGCGTCTGGTAGTGAGAGCGCTAGATCCCGTAGAAGGGCTTCTATCGCTGGTTCGTCGAGAATGCCGGATGAGCGACGTCTATTGTTGTTGCCGCGACGGGCACCATCTGTGTTGGCGCGCATGCGAATTGGTGAGGGGTTTCGAATGGGAGATGCTGGCATAGCAGCTCTGATAGATTTCTTCTTCTCGGGGGATAGTGAGGCAGATACTTCTGCCTTTGCCGTGGCAATGATGGAGGATGCTGCTGCATTGTGGGATTTGAGAGTTTCGACACGGTCTGTGAGGAGTGTTATCCTTTCTACGAGATAGTCAAGACACTCGTTGACCTAGACAATATTAGCGACACGAAGAACATGACAGGAGAATACACGTACGTAAGAAACTGCTACTGCTGAGCGGTGTATGCTCTGCCCACTCTGAGCATCTGTTGACTTCAACGCTGGTTCCAAATGCTGCTGCTCAGCAGACATTTGTGCAACGGGCAAGATCTCCGAGTAAAGCGACTCGAGCTCTTCCTCCAGAGCTTTAACATCGTCTTGGGTAGCAGCCTTGACATCTCCAGAGCGCTCTGCTGCAAGGATTGCCTCAAGATAAATTCTATCCAATCTTGTCCTCAAAGTCTCGACAGTAGTCTTGATCAACCTACAAGAATTAGCACCAAATACGTCAACAATAAATGTAGGACTTACCTCATACAAGTCTCCCTCAACTTCTCAATAGTCTTCTCCTCCTCCGGATCCTGCTGATCAAGTTCCCACCCAAGCTTCTGCAAACTCGACAGTAATTTATCATCAGACTGAAACACCGTATCAACCGTCTTCTTAAGATTCGAACGCGAGTCCTTAGCAATCTGCTCCAGGTCTGCAACACGATACTCCAAACTCTGTGCCTCACCATCAACCTACACCACGTTAGCAACTTCCCCTGTCATCTCAAACAACATTGGATTAGTCTGTGTTACCTCAAACACCAATTTCTTCAAGGCATGTTTCGTCTTATTAAGACGCGCTTCTTCAAGATCCCTCCTCTGACTCTCCGCCTCATCACGTTTCTTAACCAATCTCGCCAGCGCATCGCGTTGCTGCTTCAACGTCTCAGTCTGCTTCGATATCGTAGCAGTCGACCTATTCAGCTCTTCAATCGCCGCACGAACATCATCCTCATTCACCGCCTGCACCTCTCCCAAATCATGCAGATCCGCCAACCGATCAACCTGCCCACTCTTATCAAGTGCAGTGTACCTTATCGAAAAAAAAAACCACACATCAGCATCAACAGAGACATAAACAGATACACAGAGTAACGACTCACAGTGCCAGCTCATCACCCGTGAGGAGATGATCGTTTGCAAGATGCAGATTCGCCCAGTCCACGAATGAAGCGTCTGATAGGGCGTGTTGCACGTCTTCTTTGGAGGCGGAGATGCCGTACGCACGGGCTACCTTGAGAAGCAGGGCTTCTGCGCGATGCTTGGAGCTGAGATCCATTTTGGACCTGTGGAATAGCGAGGTGGCGTTTTTGAAGTAACCGTGATGGGGTGGTACAGCTAACGTTTGTTTCCAGGGTTGTTTGAGTAGCGGTGTTTTTGATGACACAAGTTGTCGCTGGAGAAGATGAAGATGTTGCTGAGTACGATGAATGGAGATTGGTGTTGTGGAAGATACTCAGTCAGACAGTGTACTGAGTGAGCCTCAAGTGAATTTGTCCACCCAAGCAAATGAGCCCCAATTGAAAATATAACAATCGAATCTAATGAGCGAGTGCCTTTCAGAGTTAGTTCAATAAACGTCAATGCTGTGCCGTGCCGTCGTGATGATGGTCAAGATAACCTCACATTCAAACAAAACAAACGCCCAGTCGTTAAATGTCGGCCCAAAGATCCCGGGCGGTCAAACAACCCCTGAGCCCTGCGCGGCACTTTTTTTCCAGTGGAGGTACAGCCTGAAGACCAGTGAAGGCGGGGCTAGCGTGCCACAGCATCTACAGCGCATCTTGCATGAAGCGAGCTTGGATGGACATCTTGATGCTCTATACAAGAGGCGATGATTGGTAAAAAGAGAGATATTCTAAGATCGTAACGGTTGTGCATGCATTTATGTCGTTTGATGCAGGGGAGATGTCCTGTTGATACACTACCATTGCAAGACCCGACAGCATCACCATCATCAAAATTGTTTGACAAGATACTTTTATGCAAGTCTCAAAAGATCAGCTCATAAAAAGAGAAAATGCCTTAGCAAACACATAAGCTATCATACTCGTCATATGCATATCTGATAGATCCCCCTCCTCATCCGTTTGAGCCTCCCGTCCCACGTCCCCCAGCATCATCCTCCCTGTCGTGACCAAGAAGAAATCGTCACCATCTGAACAAATCTTCCAACCTCATACACCCAATGCTCATCGGTACATCAAGTCCCCACGGGGAATTTAATCGTGTTCCAACCTATTTCTGGCCCTATCCATCATGACGTTTTGTCAAACAACCCTCGTAACGGGAAAAAAGAATGATACAAGATCAGAGAACACCCTTCAAACGAGACGGTCTGGCTTCAGGGCGCGTTCCCGTTCTTCCCGTTGAATGTGCCAAACCGACGCAAACAAGATATCATTTACAGCCAATCTGACATGGTCAGAGGTGGTCCAATTCCTCCAGACATGCTCGGTAACCGGCCGATCTAGATTGTAGATATGTCGGGTCCCTACATCATCTTTCCAAAAAGAGCTGCACACGTCAACAGATAGAACAGTGATCCGTTTCAAACAGGCCTGTAGCTGTGAATATGTGACCATTAGCTGCAGAATACGCTCTGCCAGTGCAAACCTCAGCCCGGCTTGGCTTTGTCACTGTCAACACTTCTGCCCTCCATTCACCCATTTCCCAATTCTTCTTTTCCCTCCCAACACATCTCGCTTGGCCCTCGAACCCTTTTTAAACAATCGTCACCCTTCCGCAAGTTGCGAAAGGGGTGTATCTTCATGTGTAACGCCTCCCAAACCGCCGACCTTGTGCTTCTTCACCCTCACCAACCCAACCTGGCTGTGCTCATCACGTAGACGTTGCAATTGCAGTTGCGGTTGCGGTTGCACCATGACTACTACCATTAGAAACAACGTTTCTGAAATCCTCCGCTGTCTCAGACCCTCAAATGAAGCTCGCAATCCGCTCCTCTCGAGGCCATCATGGATCACCTCCCCACAATCACTGTTTCAAGCAGCCCGAGACATGTCGCTATCAGATCTCTGGAGGACGCGATTCATCACTGTCGCCAGCAATGTGCTGGAGTTTGGCTGGGTCGTCGTCGTCTATCTCATGAGCGAGCTGATCATATGGGGTTTGAGTAGGGCGTTGGCTCCTGTGCATCTCGAGTTCTTTTCCTCTATTTTTGGCATGGTTCTGACATTTTGCTTCATGGCTACGGCCTACTTCTGTTTCGCTAATGTTGATGGTGTGTATCGAAGGCACATCAAGTCCAAGGTAAAGTGAATCTGATTCTCCATAACGACAGCACTAACCTTCGTCGCAGGTCGACTTCATTAATGTTCATCTTGGCTTAGGCTTTCCAATTCCTCTCGTGATGCTCAACCAGAGCGACATTCTCAGCGGTCGCGATATCGGCTGCGTCATCGGCAACTTTGGTATGTTCCAATGCAAAAACTCCTCGGATAATTTCTCATCATCGCTCCAGTAATAACCAACCTTGCTTCATGGGCCATGGTCTTTGCCCTCTCACTTCTCGTTATGAGCTGTGTGGCGCGAATGACTGGCCAAGTGCCCGACGACTTTTGCGTTCCGCAACCTATGACAGAAACTCCTCCCCGGATCGAAACCAGCTGGCTTTCCGACTCAACTCTGGACCAAGGACAACAGCGCATGTTTGGCCGTCGTGAAAAGGTGGCAAACCCTCCGACAACCGGGCGGGACGAAGTAACCTCAGCAACAGTCAGCCAACGATCATCCGTTGTTTCCAAGGATCCGGTTCAGGTGTCACAGGCTTGGCACTTTTGGACGTCCAACTTTCCACTGATCGCATCATCTCTCGCCGTCTTTGTGGTCGGAGCTCCAGTAGCTGCCGCCGCCGATGATGACCGCATTCTCGATGGCTGCGTTCTCTGGTTCGTCTGGGTGCTGACACTGCGACTCCAACGAGCCCTCAAGGCCTCCCAACTTTGCACCAACATGCCGAAGCTCAAGAACACGATCGTCACGCTTATGAATCCTGTCCTGTTCACGACCCTCTTCATGACGGCATATACCCGAGCCAAAGCGGGTGCATATGGCATCGGCAGTATAGACAAGGTACTGCGCGATTTCAGCGGAGGGACGCCTCTTTATGTTCTTTGGACCTCTGTGGCAACTGGAACACCCCTTTCGGATGGACGAAGCCCGTGGTTTGGCGCCGGTGACGCTGCACTTTCGATCCTCGAATGCGGAATTCTGATATGGGGGTTTAAGCTATACGAATGCCAACGACAGCTCTTCAGTCTCGCCGGTTTCCTCACTATCATCCTAGCAACGGCAGCTGCAGCCGGAAACGTCTTTCTGTCGGTCCTGGGGGGGAGGCTTGTCGGTCTGAATGCACCCGTAGCATTGGCATTCGCTGCACGAAGCACAACCTTGGCACTTGCCAAACCGGCCATGGAAGCACTTGGTGGAAATCTCGGTGTCAATGCTGCCCTCGTGGTAAGCAACGGAATCCTCGGTCAGCTTTGCTACCCGTTCGTGCTCGACAAACTAGGCGTCAGACGAGAAGACGGTGTCCCCCGTCCAAGTATCAACATTTCCGATTCCGATGGCAGGGCCTCACGTCTGAGCCTGAAGCCTCTTCTGAGAACAGCTCAAAAAGATTTGCCAAGTGGCGATGACCCCTTTACAATCTCGGCAGGCATCACGGTTGGTATCAATGGCGCGGCCATGGGCGTGTCGTACCTGTACGAGACTAGAAGTCGCGCAGCTCCGTACGCTGCTCTTGCTATGACAGTGTCCGGTGTCATGACTGTGGTTTTCACAACTGTCGAACCTTTCAAAGGTGCTGTGTTGGGCCTGGCCAACTGAAGAGAGATGGCGATAGAATTCCAACAGGATAGACGTGGTAGCGTTCGTGACCTGGTGTTTAGAGTTATATACTTGCTGGGGAGACGGGTAGAAAGACAAAAAGCAAGTCTGGTGGAAGCCAGTTGTGGTTGGGTACTGTAGATACTTAGACATGGAAGAATAATGTAGAATAAACAAGATTTAAATTTCTCCCAGTTTCACTGAAGTTTGAAAATATGGTGTCGAAGTCAACCACATGTATATCACGATTCGAAGGATATCGACAGAGGCGATCGGCGAGGTATGGCGCGAGGACGTCAACGATACGCTCTGCTTTGTCAATTTACAAAATTTGGTCAATTATATATACTTTTCAGCTTATTCCAGGCTGGGAAAAGTCAGTAATAAACTCAAACCACAGACATTAAACTTACCGCTCAATCAAGTGAAGGCCGCTAGCTGTCTCCACAATTCCGCTCATCTGGCCAGGCTGGAGGCCAAAGGAAGCATCTTCGAACTCCTTCTGCATGTCTCCCTTGCCAAAGTATCCAAGGTCGCCTCGCTTACGGGCAGAAGAGCAGTCAGATTCAGTAAGAGCGAGCTCACCAAGTGTGACACTACCAGACTTGATCTTTTGCTCGTGGTCCTGGATGATCTCAAGAGCCTCCTCCTTGGTGCGCGTGATCTCAGCCTGCAGCAATTGTGTTAGTCAGCTGTCAATGCGACTGTCGGGTATCATGGTTGGTTATGCGCACCTCTCTCCAGCTGCTGGGTCGTCGACTGTCGCGATGCTTGACTAGTAGATGGGCAGCGCGAATCTTGCCCTCAGGGACACCAGCGACGGCACCGGGACGAGAGCCAGCGCTGTGGTTAGTAGCCATATAATGCTTAAGCTTCTCGGTATCGGTGCCGGAGGGAGGTTCCCATCGTGAGAGCTTTTCAGCAGAGTTGAAGTAGTAGGGGAGGTTCTTGGAGTTGGAGTGTCGAACCTCCCAGCCCGGAGGAAGACCAGTGTCGGCCTGTAGTGTAAATGTTAGTTGATTGATGCAGCCAAGGGAGGGGGCGACGAGAGGTCTTGAAGGATCTGCGACGGTTGTCGAGGCTTGCTGTTGAGCTGCTTACCATGTTTATATTTGTTGTTGACTTTGAAGCGGGTATAAGCGAAAACAAAAATGAGCTGTGTTCAGCTTCGTCGCCAGGGTGTCGATCGTCAAAAATGTCGTCTTTGAGGGAAACAAAAGTTGCAGCTTGAGAGATGTGCTGCGATGGGGGGTGATGAGATGGATGGGCTACCAGTTAAGGTATGCTGGAGCTGATGGAGCTGGGTCCTCCCGTCAATTCTCGACTCGACCTAACTGGAACAATGACGTGCCGTACTGTACAACAGAAGGAGCGACCAGGCCCCGCGGTTGCCATGCGGCGTTGCTGTGGTGGGCGGGGTTTGACGCGGGGTGTCCCTTCCTTCTTTCAGTGGGTGGGTGAGTTACCCGCAGCTCTGATAGGCTTAAAGGCTCGAAGCGTTGCAACGACTCAACCTACTAACAAGCGCCTCAATACACCCTTACCTCTCTTAACGAGGGATATACCTAAGGTACCCAACTCGGTTGGTAATAAACCATGCTCACTGGCTTCAGATCATGGGATCAGTCTTAGTGCATGCTTAATGAAGGGGTTACTTGTCACCAGACGCTCGGCATCGTCTATCAGAACCTTTCAACTGTACCAGCTTCTCCGCCATCCCTCCCTCACACCACCAGCGCCAAAGGGAAAATGCGGAGGTGCGCTTCCATCCATTCGGAATAACCTGCAGATCTGTCAGTTGTCATTGACCCTGGACCTGGTTCGGATAGTTGATGTAGAATAGAATAACACGGAGATGCCAGCCGGGCCTAGGGTAAATCGATAGTCTACAGGTTTAAGTGGCTAGCTGAGTGCTATAACCATCTTCACACGAAGACTACGATAAAGGACTCTAGGAAGTTAATTGTAAATAATTCTTAAATCAATGCCATTTTTATGTGTTCTTCATCAATACTAGAACTAGGGTTTAGATGTGTAGACGAACGGAAGCAGGCGTTGCGAAAGCTACTATTGAGACCATCTTTCGAACATGTATGGCTAGGTCTCCAACTCAGTAAGGAAGAAGTCGCCACAAAGCTCTCAAATCACTTCCAAAACCCTTTATCTATGGAAGTTGGTGGTTGCCTTCAAAGCAGCTGGTATGACAAGAGTTACAGGCGGAGGTGTGCTACTACGCATGAGTTTGTAAGTGTGATTCGTTTGCTGAGTGCAAAGACATTGGCGTCCTGGGTTGATTTGGCCAACGCAATCAGATTGCGATTAGTTTACGCAAGGCAATAACGTATCATCTGTTTTATGATTCACCCCGTCCTGAGGTTTACACGAATCGCTCAATCGCCGACCTCCAAGCGTCAGATCGGACAATTACTCTAAGCCTAGGAACAACTCCTTACCCATTCACCATTACATTCTCTCTCAGCCAATTACGAATTCTACATAGTCTACGTACTTTCTACACGTGTACGTGTCTGCGGCCTTTTTCGTGTTGATCGTGTCTCAAGTTCCGCTTTGGTACAATCGTAATGGTCTCGTGGACTTCACGTAGCCCTCCATGTGCCACTTATTGATCACTTGTCAACGCCTTACCCAGTTAATGCTGTTTGAAGTGGCAGAAAACCATGTTCCTGCGTCTTGTTTCTAATTACTAATTCGAGAGATGTCTTTTCACGCATATCTCTTACATGCACGTCACTCTAGTTTACTCCTTGTTGTGACGGATGTTACATTGTGCCTGATTAACGCACCAGTGATGATGTGAACATACAGACACTAGCCTCGTTCTCCCGGACAAACCTCCGTAACTGTGCAGCTGGAATAGATAGCATCATCCAATAAGAGCCCTTTTCAAAACATTCACAGCGATGTTGTTTCATGCACGCGTAGGTATCAAGTATTTCTGGCTGCCTCATGATTAGATGACTCTAAGGCATCACCGCCTCATATAGAGTTGAAGTTGAAGACGTGAGTCACCGCAAATAACCAACCCCTGTCAAGAAATGAATCGTCCCCAGTGTTTTTGCCTTGCCACTCACAGCATAAGACCGTGAAATAGAGACAACAAGTCAGCAATAACAAGGCGCGGCAGAGGGAATAACTTTCGTCTCGCTTGTAGACGGCCCACGTGTGACAGTCCACACGAGTCCACTGAAGGATAACGCGCTGAATCACTCACTGTTTATGCTGTGCCTTGGTTTGTTCAAGTCACTTGCAGCTTATGCATTCCGTACAAAACTCGACCGACCCCAACACTGAAGCCTTGTTCTTCTTCTCTCTCCCTCTGTAATTTCACTATCATCTATATTCACGAATCTACGGCTTTGAACAACGCCCGTCAATTACACGTCTGCATAACTACCAATTTCTCAGCTGTAAAGCCTCTGAATTTGTGGCTGGCTGCCAATTGTCTATTATAAACCCAACACAGCCCAAGCCCAAGCTCAAGGCACCAAACCAAAAAACCCCAACCTCAGCAACCAAATTCAAGGACTTGCACAGAAAAGTGGGACAGGAAGCCAGCGGAAGCCAGAAGCCCCTCCCACTTGAACTATTTTCCAGCCCTGTCGCCTTTCATCCATCACTTCTCCCCTTCTTTCTTCTTCAACAACAGCACGACCTCTATTCGAGAGCGACAAACGCTATCTCACATTCACAGCTTGAAATATCTATTCGATATTTCGGCTTTCAAATTTGTTTTTTGCTTCTTGCATCTTCATAAGCAACCAAGCATTCTCTTCAAATTGAACCACTCATACAACCACCACCCGACCGACCAAATGGCTACTCCCCAGTCCACCACCTCTTACGAGGGCGCCGAAGGCGACAAGAAGCTCGAGCAGATCACGTTCCGATTCTGTTCTGAATGCTCAAACATGCTTTATCCCAAGGAGGACGAGGATGCTCACAAGCTTCAGTTTACCTGCCGAACTTGCCAGTACACCGAGGACGCCAAGTCTACCTGCGTCTTCCGCAACGTCCTCAACACCTCGGCCGGTGAGACCGCCGGTGTCACCCAGGATGTTGGCTCCGATCCAACGGTTAGTCATCTTCCACCTGTTCTCTGTTACGGCTGTGGCGGAGTCATCTTGTGCACCTCTTGCGGCCAGCCCGATTGCCAAATGGTCGTCTCCAACGAGAAAGTCAGTCAGCCCATCACGGGCATGTGCCAGTTCACCCTACCATGGGAGGATCCTTTCGCCGACTACGACGAGGAGATGATGGACGAGGACTACGATGACACCAAGACCGAGTCTGATGACTTCCTCTCCGACGCCAGCGAAGAATTTCTAGAAGAGATCTCCTGAACTGTGATTCATCCATGATATATGAATCATGAGCATCTCCAACAACCATCCTATATCACGACGATCATGTAACTGACGACACGACACGACTGGCACGACTATATTATTCTATCTTGGGCTGACTGGCACATGCTCTGGGCTTCTGGCATCATTATTCGGCGGCGAGCAGTTGGCGGCCGACCGTTCACATGACAAAGTATAAGTTGGAAACAGCAGTTGGGAGCACTGGGTGTCTCGCGTCTTCTTTGGAACCCGCTTGTCATCGCTTAAAGACTGCTGGCTGACTTTATTTCTTTTTTTTTGCGCGCTGCAGCTCCCGCGATCTACAAAGACCTGCCCTAGTTGCCAGCACACCGAAGCTGTGTTTTTCCAGTCTCAGCAGCGAAGCGCTGAAACCGGCATGGTAAGCTGAACTCCCACACGTACGTTTCAGAGATCAACTCACTAACGCCACGATAGAAACTCTTCTACGTCTGCTGCGAGTGTGGTCACATTTTCACTTAAGCGAAACCTCGTATCGATACCCGGGCAACGAATCGTCGATGCCCAAGTTGTGGAGGATACTCGCATTATCATTTGAATTCGCAAGGCGTTTTAGAAAGGGTTATGACATGGTTATGTCACCGGCGCCAGGTTTTAAGGAGGGAAATGCAAATTGTATTCTATCAATGATCCTGTATAAGGCTGCTTAGAGCAGCGAATAAGATTTTGGAGGAGAGCCACATAAATCCATCCCAAACTTACCTCGGTCCTTTCGTCGTTGGATTGAGGTTCAAGTTTTCTGACCTACCTTCCGTAGGAGGGGTAATTATCAAGATGCAATCATGCAATATAAGTTTTTTGACATTAAATGTTCCAATTTATGGAACCACAGTGATGTCTAATGTTGAGAGCTGAAAGGTGTCTGTATTTTCGTATGAACGCCTCGCAAATGCCTAATGTTGTGATATTCGTAATTGTACAGTATTCCACTCGTACATGGCTGTATGCAGCCAATCCATTCCCTCCGTTCTATCCTGTCTTTTGATATAACCGCCCATCCCCCTAAACTCCTTGTCAATTCTTTATGCCTGCATAGGTGCCATGGACAGAATCTTGCTCCACTTCTTGCGCTTCAGCTCCGCGCCAACAGCACCGTTGATACGTGATCCCACGGGATCACCAGCCTTGTTCAGCAGCACACAAGCATTGTCGTCAAACTTGACGACTGAGCCGTCTCGACGCTGTGTAGGGTATCGGGTTCGGACGACGACGGCGTGACGAATATCACCTCGCTTGACCTTGTTGGCGGCAGAGATACCGGCCATACCACCGGAGGAGCTACCACGCTGCTCCTGAACGACGACGACGACACGGTCACCTAAAGTATGTTAGTCAATTGTTGCATTATTTCGAAAGGATCGATTGAGATGTTGGCTCGTTTCGTAGGGGGGTATCGTACCGATTCGGGCATGTCGTTTTTGGCCGACGACCAAGACGCATTCGACAAGGGCAGCGCCCGAGTTGTCGATGCAGTTAAGCATTGTCTACCATATTCAGTAACGCGTCGACGAGGTGATTAGAGTTTAAGTACCTTTAATTGAATCATCTTGGCTGTGTTCCGCGCGCGGAGGTTCAATACTCGACTCTCACCACGGTCTAACTCGGGATATCGTCAATCACCCAACTCGTCGTTGAATTTTTGGACTAGCATCACGTGCTCACAGCCACAGTTGAAGCCACAGTTGTTCTGACTAGGGGAACCCATCTCAGCTGGGGTAAAGAAATCTGGAGATATCGTGTCGTCTTATCACGAGATTGTATCTCTATGACTAGCCCTTGCTAAGATAATACAATAATAACATCTTTCTAATACTCATGTATACTGTACCTCACTCCCCAAACAAAGGCCCTTTGATCATTGTACCATAACTTGATAACTTGAGCTGATTTAATGTTTGAGAGTGATTTCCTTAGCCTACACAGCCCCACCCGTCGCCTGGCCAATGCCCCAAACCGGCCTCGATCCAGGGAAGAGGAACAAAGCAAGCCCCCCTAACCTCGAAAGCACCCGAACGAGCTACAACCATGTCATTCCACCTTGAACATCACTTCCCTCCTTCAAGCCCGATTCCTTGAAAGGCACCCGCACCACGATCTTTTACTCACCCAAGTCTCAGCCTCGTCTGCCTTTGTTCCATCGATTATCGCTCCTTACTATATTCAGAGAGACTGAACCTATGACGTTGCGGCACTGAGTTAGCTGAAATCAAACACCAGCGCTTAACTTTGGCTTTCATCTTTTCAACTCGTGCGCATTGCTCAGCAAGATTATAAAGGCTTAAATTGTGGCATCGTTTGGCAAGGCTCTCATACACTGAGCCAAGGACCGACATCTCCGCTCTTTTCTCGCTCGGACTTTTACAGCTAGTTTTGAGGGACACGTACGCTCCTTTATTCCTTGGACCACAGCTTTACACAGCAGACTGGCTTTGGAGTGAATTCGGATTAGGCAAAATGCCTCCATCACAAAATGCGGCTACTAAAAAGCCGCGCATGACGTTGGCACAAGTGTCAGCATATGATGACATTCTGACTGACGCCCTGGTCGATCATGTGAGTGGTTTACGGCTGAGCATCGCTCATGAGGCAATGCAATTCTAACACAGGCAGGTCTTTTACTGGACAACGGTCCCCAAAAACCGCACATCATATCATCCATCCAGAGGTGTAAGGGAGGAGGAGATCACTAAGATCTTGCAAGAGGAGGTGGTTCTCAAGAAGGACCTGGAAAGTGCTGAGAAGCGGTTGCTGGCAACAAACGGGCTTAAAAGGTTTCATAGTGGATTGAAGACCGACAAGGAAAAGGAGGACTTTCGACGGCATCTCAGACGATATGTTCAAATCTACCTTCCAGATTGTCCGTGGGAGGTCAGCTCGACAAACCGATACACAATTGTTACTCACGAGGCTGCCGTAACAGCCAGACGACCTATCCGACGCAACGAGGCCATCAAATATTTATCCGGTGTTCAAGTCATTATCACGCCAGAGGAGGAAAAGGCCATCTCATCTCAGAAGAAGGACTTCAGCATTGTTGTCAGCTCACGAAGCAAGTGCACTAGCCTGTTTATGGGACCTGCCCGCTTTGCGAACCACGATTGCGATGCGAACGCCAAGCTTATGAGGACGAGCCACGCAGGAATCGAAATTATCGCAACAAGACCTATTGAAGCAGGAGAGGAGATTACGGTTACTTACGGAGACAGCTATTTCGGCGAGAACAACTGCGAGTGTTTGTGCAAGACATGCGAGGATCTTTTGCGGAATGCTTGGGAACCGGAAGAGGGCACAGTGCCAGTGAAAACTAGTATTGAGCAGGAAAAGTCAGATGGTTACTCATTACGGCGACGACGAAGAGATGACAGTATCTCTGGCTCTTCACGGACACCATCAGTCACTCCCGATATGCGACCACGGATTACAAAAGCGGCTTCAAGGGGATCAAAGCTGGCCCGCGATTCATCATCAGCCAGGTCTCCACCTGCCGAGCAAGCCAACAATCGCAAACGACAGCATGATACTCTGGCAACTCCGCCCAAGACTCCAGCGAAGCGCCAAAAAGTTTCGGCGGAGAAGACTGTAATTGTTATCGATGATTCATCGCGCAGTACATCTGTCAGTGCCAGTGAGTCTTCAAGTGGTGTTGTCGAGACAGATCTCACTTCCCCAGAGAAGGAGACTCCAGAGCCCCTAGGGCATACACCATTAAAAGGCAAAGCGAACAAGGGCAGCCAACAGACAGAGGGGGCACCAGTTTCGCCGCAGAGCACTGAAGGTTCACGATCACCGCAGCAAGCAGCTGAAATGACGAGAGAGAGAACCTGTCGAAGTGGTCTAGAGAGTATGACTATCCAGGCCATTCTAAACGCTCCTCTAGAATCCGAGGTTGAAAGTGAAGCTGAACCTGAGAAGCTCCAGGAAGCAACTGTGGTACCTCCACCAACGGAACCTATTGCAACCAGTATCGAAACTGTCGAAGACAGTCAGATGGCTGATGAGGATCAGCCAAAACGAAAGAAACATCAACGTCGTGTCTATAAAGAAGATACGCCCCCATCTAGAGTGCGAGTGCCGGGAGATTACCTCCTTACACCGCTACTTTTATCAGAACCTGAAATGGCCTGGATCCAGTGCACCATCTGCGATGGTTACTTTGTACAACAGAACGCATATTTTACACGAGCTTCATGCCCTCGCTGCGAGCGACACTCCAAGCTTTACGGGTACATCTGGCCCAAGACGGACAAGGCCGGACCGCATGACAAAGAAGAGAGAATTCTGGATCATCGTACCATCCATCGATTCTTGGATCCGGATGATGAGCGAAAAGTGAGGTGTCGCAAGAGTTTTGGAAATCTCAAGACAGACACAGAAGAAACGGAAGAGCTCGAGCGGGGCCGGAAGCGACACAGCACATCAGGCTTGGGTCCATCAACAGAACAAGACTCAGGCCATCGAAGAAGCAGAAGGCTTCGTCGAGTGAATAGTAGGTTCCTCGACCCATGATGAACATGCGTGGAGAACTGTTGGAGATAATTCGGACCGAGCATGTTTTTTTTTGAGGCGAGCGGGATTTATAATTGTATATTTTATTTTAACGGCATTGCTAGACCAAGAGGCCTAGTTTAGATAACTGACCCACCATCTGGACAACGTTATTTATTATAAATGTTTCAATGCATCGAAAGAATCAATGCTCATCGCCCGTGCCGCGATCAATGCCGACGTGAAGATTCGCGCCCTACATACCGTAGATCTGGAGCCTTCCGAATTTTAATGGCCAAGATTTCTAATCACAACGTCATTGACCCGTAATGATTCTGTATATAAATTCCTGTTCCCAATCCCAATATGAGGCTCTGAAGGAACGTTAAGCATAACATCTCGACACTCATCACCATGGCTGCGTATCTCACCAACCGAATCGTCCATCCTCACCACGGCATTCCCGTATCAAGGCCCGAAACTCCCGCCCCTGCAAAGACTGAGAAATGCAGCCATCCCATTGTCAACAAAGCTGCAAAGGGTGTTCCCTTCTTCACCCCCGAGCAGGATCCTCCACCTGGTCTGGCTATCCAGCCCAGCGATGGAAGACCAGTTCCTAGACTTTTCCAACCCCTCAAGATTCGAAATGTCACTATGCAGAATAGAATCTGGGTCAGCCCTATGTGTCAGTACTCCTGCCATGAAGGGTTCATGACGCCCTGGCATATTACGCACTATGGCGGCATGGCTCAGCGTGGTGTAAGTGGCATTCACTTGAGTGAGATGATCAAAGCTAACCTTTTAGCCGGGACTTATGATGGTTGAGGCAACTGCCGTTCAAGCCAATGGCCGAATTACACCTGAGTAAGTATATTCTCAAAATGTGGTGTTGTGGTTCGTCAGTTAATTGTCAAAGGGATGCTGGTATCTGGCTCGACGCCCACGTCGACACTCTCCGCAAGAACGTCGACTTTGCACACAGCCAAAACACAAACATTGCTATTCAACTCGCCCACGCAGGTCGCAAAGCAAGCTGTGTAGCACCCTGGCTCAGCGCCGGCGCAACAGCCACCGAAGAAGTCAACGGCTGGCCCGACGATGTCGTGGGTCCCAGCGACGAGCCCTTCAACGAAAACATGCCCACCCCGCGTAGCATGAGTATCCAGGAAATTAACCAGCTCAAAAAAGACTTCGTCAAAGCCGCCAACCGCGCCGTCACCGCTGGTTTCGACGTGATCGAACTTCACTTTGCGCATGGTTATCTCGTTAGTTCGTTCCTTACGCCAAGCGTTAATAAGAGAACGGACCAGTATGGTGGAAGTTTTGAGAACAGAACTCGCCTTGCGCTTGAGCTCGTTGAGGAAGTCCGTGCTGTTATTCCTGAGACTATGCCTCTTTTCGCGAGGATCAGTGCGACGGATTGGTTGGATACTAACCCCGAGTACACCGGCGAAAGCTGGACCGTCGACGAGGCCGCGAAACTCGCTACCCTCTTCGCCGAGCGCGGCGTCGATGTGATCGACGTATCCAGCGGTGGAAACCACCCCCAGCAAAAAGTGCAAGGCGGGCCCGGCTACCAAGCCAAGTTTGCGAAGCACATTAAAAAGGTTGTTGGTGACAAGATGCTTGTTAGTTCAGTGGGCAGTATCAAGACAGGTACACTTGCGGAGGAGATCATCTCTGGAAAGGACGATGATGTCAAGTTGGATCTTATTGCGGCGGGGAGGATGTTTCAGAAGAATCCTGGGTTGGTGTGGGCTTGGGCTGATGATTTGGATGTTGAGATTCAGCTTGCGCATCAGATTGGATGGGGATTTGGGGGGAGGGCTTCGAAGAAGCAGGATCATGTCAAGATGAGTATTCCTTGATTGTGTTTGGGCAAGAATAAAAGGTGGTTGTTCAAGGGTAGATAGATAGGAGTTGAAAATGGATATATAAAAGCTTCAACGTGAGGGATCGGTTGGCAATATGCAAGACATAATAAACTTGACAATTCGATTTCATCGCTTCCGGGCCAGATATAACATTTGATTATGGCTGACTGGCATATTTCTGCTCCAGTAAGTCCTTCTCCGATCCTCTCCCTTCTTCAACTTGCTTCTCCGTAATCATCGGTTTCTTCTCATCAACCTACAACTTCAACATCAGCAAGCATTCCTTCATCGCAATATCGCTGAACTGACCTGGCAATGTGCATCAGTGGGCGCACTGAACCTTTTACTGACAGTCGCATACATGTCGTTCTTCCATTCGGTTACACGAGCTTCGAGCCCGATATACAGTGTGTAAGCAGGATGCATGTTGAGTTCTCGTCTTAACTGGAGATGACTTGATGAAAGAGAAGAGCAAGATCGAGGCTTGAGTTTACTTTAACTGCGCACGTTAGCGTTATTGGGCTGTGTAAGCACTTTATCTATTCTTGCTCGCTGAGTGAGCTGACGGTATCTTGATGGTCCATCCGGATGAAGCCTGGGCGTAAGCATCGTAGACCAATGGAGATGGAAGTACAGAGTTGGGGGCTGCGATGTCTGGTTCTCGGATGACCTAAAATGATACTTATTGCTACGTCCTGTGGTTTTTGGGTTGCAGATATAGGTACGCTTGGCGGTTCTGGACTTGTCAAAAGGAGGGTATTCGGACTAGTATGGACGGACTTGTTGCGCCTCACACATCAGGATGATTTTTGCAATCCAACCTACTATTCGCTTGACTAAAAGTGAGCTTTCCATGCAGCAGCATTTATCTTTCACAGTTTTTCACGAGTGTTAATATCGCCCGTCGCCAAGTCGGCGTGGGTTTAAGCCACCCAACGATTTGATCGAATACCGAACAGAACCCAAATTGTGAGAGAAACACCAAGGCATGAGATTGGACACCCGATACCATGGAATGGAAGCCAATGTCCAATACTTAAAGTAACAGGCGCTTGTATCTATTATGGCTTACTCGCTCAAGTCCCGAGAATTCGAGCCTATTTGGATGGCACAATCTCATGAGCCTCTTACACAATATTCCTCCTTGTCTTCCGTCATTGGTCATTGTGAAACCAACATGGGCCGGGTAGCTGCATCCGTCCTCGATATATTCTCGATGTGCCGACGAGAGAAAAACATCACAGCGGACAATTCATCCGACAAATAACTTTCAATAGTAAATGTCTATCTACCGGAACAAATGTATTGGATTGCAATGGCCTTTGTTCCTCATTCGATTCAGTGTGCCATCAAAGTCCAGGGTAGCTATCGGCGATCATCGTCAAGACAAAGCTGAGACAAATCGTGGGGGCTAAGGCAAAGGAAAGATAAGCAATGCCTCGGGTTCCTGGCAGGGCAACCAAGCTAAGCTACAGTGAGCTAAGACCCTCCATAGCTCCAGGCCAGGTCCCCCAGCATCATCACGTCACAACCTTGTATCACCTGCGCTCCGGTCCAGTCCATGTCTTAACCAAAACCCTCCCCTTCCATCCTCTCTCCTTCATCCTCACAACAAACTCCAAAAATGACAACAAAGGGTCTTTGCTTAGTCGCCGCCACGGCTGCCCTCCAGGGCGTATCAGCTCTTCAGATCCCTCTTAACCTCCAAGTCCCCAAGCTCTCTTGGAATCTCTTTGGCGATGATCTTCCCTTGGTAGATACCAAGGGATTGCAGAAGAGTATTAAGCCTGAGAATCTTGAGGCTAGAGCGAAGGATCTGTATGAGATTGCCAAGAATGGAGAGGAGGAGTATGGACATCCGACTCGTGTCATCGGCAGTGAAGGTGAGTTTCTCCGAAATCGGACTATTATCATGAATGTAATGACTGATTCCCCAAAGGCCATCTCGGTACGCTATCGTACATCCACGCTGAACTCGCCAAGCTAGGCGGTTACTACTCCGTCTCGAACCAGCAATTCCCCGCTGTGTCGGGCAATGTCTTCGAGTCGCGTCTCGTTATCGGCAATTCTGTTCCTAAGCAGGCATCGCCCATGGGTCTGACTCCTCCGACTAAGGACAAGGAGCCCGTCCACGGAACGCTTGTCCTTGTCGATAATGAAGGATGCGACGAGTCCGATTATCCCGAGTCTGTCAAGGGCAACATTGCTCTTGTTCTTCGTGGAACGTGCCCCTTTGGTACAAAGTCCGGCAATGCTGGTAAAGCAGGCGCTGTTGCTGCCGTTGTGTATAACTACGAGAAGGATGAGGTTCATGGAACTCTTGGTACCCCTTCGCCCGACCATGTTGCTACTTTTGGACTTGGCGGTGAAGAGGGTAAGGCTGTTGCCAAGAAGCTCAAGGATGGTGAAAAGGTCGATGCTATTGCTTACATTGACGCTGAAGTCAAGACCATTTCTACCACCAACATCATCGCCCAGACTCGGGGTGGTGATCCTGAAAACTGTGTTATGCTCGGTGGTCACAGTGACAGTGTTGCCGAGGGCCCTGGTATCAACGACGATGGATCCGGCAGTATCTCTGTGCTCGAGGTCGCTGTCCAACTGACCAAGTACCGCGTCAACAACTGCGTCCGCTTCGCCTGGTGGGCCGCCGAGGAAGAAGGTCTTCTTGGCTCCGACCACTACGTCTCCGTTCTTCCCGAGGATGAGAACCGCAAGATTCGTCTCTTCATGGACTACGACATGATGGCCAGTCCCAACTTTGCCTACCAGATTTACAACGCCACCAACGCCGAGAACCCCAAGGGCTCTGAGGAGTTGCGCAACCTCTATGTAGACTGGTATGAGGAGCAGGGTCTCAACTACACCTTTATTCCCTTTGATGGTCGCAGTGACTACGATGGTTTCATCCGTGGTGGTATTCCCGCCGGTGGTATCGCCACAGGTGCCGAGGGAGTCAAGACAGAAGACGAAGTCGACATGTTTGGCGGTGAAGCCGGCGTCTGGTATGATAAGAACTACCACCAGATCGGGGATGATCTGACCAATGTGAATTACACCGCGTGGGAGGTGAACACCAAGGTAAGTCGCACTCAGCCAATGTCTTGATCAGAAACCGTGACACTAACACAATACAGCTCATCGCCCATTCCGTTGCAACATATGCCAAGTCATTCAAGGGTTTCCCCGAGCGAGATATCGAAACGTCTGTTCAGACTTACTCTGACAAGACCAAGTACCACGGTAGCAAGCTCTTCATTTAAGTATCGAGTAGCAAGAATAGCATAGCATAGCACAATGAGTAATGGGTGATTAATTGATTTGCATGGATATCTCTACGTTAAAATTGCAAATGCCTAGCTAAATCGACTCCAAGTGAACAGAAGTAAGAAACAAAAAAACATCATTACACGTAATAACCGTTTGGTAAAATGCCCGCCTAGGCCCCCCCAACCGGTCCTGTAGCCAGACATGGCTTGAGATGCCTCGCACTATTTCCCACCTAAACACCGACTTTGCAAGTTATTCATCTAATAAGATGATTATCCACTAGGGATAGATAGATAGTTACTGATTGATAATGGGTCTCATCGTGCTGATGCGAGATCATATGGCGTTCCCATCAAGACACCACCAGTTGGAAACTCACAGCTTCCAGTCTGCGAGGGGATCATCTCAGTGTAGTACTCAAAATCATCACGAAGCTCCCTCAGCTCAATAGGCAAGATGACCTTGGATAAAGCCCTCGGAGTGGTGAGCTTTGAGAGAGTTCCGGAGTAGGGGGCGGGCCTGTGCCCCACATTGGCGGGGGTGATCTCGGGGCTATCGGGGGTCTGGGCTCCCGGACCCGTTGTCTTGGCAGCCGAGGATCCGGGGCGACTCTGTCGTAATCGAGCAGAGAGGTTGACGTTGAATGTGAGGAGTCTCGCAACACGATGCGCCAGTTCGTCGCGACTGTTCTTTGCGTCCTTTTCTCCCGGACTTTTTATCTCCGTTAGCAAAATTGCACTTGTTCCTCTAGCGGTCCGTGTGTCTTGTCTTTATCGCTTAACTTACCAGTTCACTATAGTCATCATCATAGCATACGAAAGATTATGCCATCTCAACCTCGCACAAAGCGCCTTGATCCTCTTCTCAAATTGCTTAGCGGCATCTTCAGGCGCAGACCTATTCGACTCCTCGTCCAGGGCACAACATAGCGACGAGAGGCGAGTGAAAGCGAGGACGGTGTCTGTGAGAGTCGCAACGAGGGTGTCGAGAGAGATCCAGGCTGCGCGGGCAGGGAAGGGGATCTGGTTGTTCTCGATGAGGTTGAGGGCCTTGTAGAATGCGTGGACGGAGGATCGACACTCCTTGACCTCGCGGAGGAGAATGTTGAGGATGGCGGTGTCGTGCTGTGGTGAGATGTTGAGGTCGCTGAGGATGTCGATGGCTGCTGCGCCGACGTCGAGAAGGCCTGTGATGGCTGTTGTGGTAGGGAGGCCGACAACGGCGGGATCCATGTCCATGTCCATGTCGGCCTGCAGAGCGGAAGGCATCTATCGCGATATCATTCAATACTGAAGGGTGTTAGGTAATCAGTTGTGTCGTCGAGAAATGGATTGATTTGATTTGAGGCTCAAATCAAATGCAGATGTAAGTGATGTAAATGTTATAGGGGTCCTGAAGTAGACGGGATGGAAATTCTTGGCAGAGGCTTCTAGGCCCCCTTTGGCTTAAATGGAAGTTCGAGCCAGGCCCCAGTTCAGTTACAAGACTTTGTAAATGGGGGAGCACAGCGCGAAAGAAGCGAGAGGGGGTGGTCTCTAAAAGCAGGAACCGAAAAAGAGCGAGGGGAACAAGTAAGCCAAGGGGAAAAATAGAGCAAAAGTCTGGAAGAGACGGCACCTGAGGAAAAAGGGCCCAGCGAAAAGAGGCGCCGAGTTTCAAAGCAGGCAACTTTCAATAGGCAAAAAGATGAAGCCGTACTTCCGAGACAGTAACGGGCCTTGTCCACTAGCGGATCTGGTTGAGTGGAGGGTAGGATTGGGAATGCCCCCTCAAGAGGAATTTGTGGTGCCGAGAAGCGAGTTGAGTGACATGCATCGAATTTAGATAGATATCTGAGTATACATATCAAGATATGGCTGATATGTTGCTATAGACGGTAAAATATCACCATCTGCATCTCTATACTTACACATCTTCTTTCATGTTATTCACATAAGTATATATCTGTCCTCTGCCTCTTGTTCATATGCTCCCTCGTAAATACCATGCAAACCAATATCAGACTAAAAACTGGGCGTTTAGAAAAGGTGGATGTCGACGTGCCGACTTGCCGGGGTCGATTGGGCGCGATCGGATACCGGCACGGCGCGGTGAGATGATGCTATTTGCCCACTTTTCCCTCTCTGCAGTATTCACTGATGTTCCTGCACTGATACTAACTATAATCACTGTATTTCGTTTATATTTCGACCATCGGCATACATATGTATTTCGCATCGAGTCATGATGAATATATTACTTTGGAGCCGATATCCGAAATATACGTGTATTCATTCTCTATCTGAATTACGTGGCTGAACTATCCGCATACTTACTTTGCTGCCTCAAACAATCGTCCACGCGCCTACTTACGTTAGCTAGCTGACGTATCCGTACGATGCCATAGCATTAACTTGACTTACTCTTTTATTTCCTCATTCCATGTCACGGGTTTATCATCATCATCATTCACTAAAAAGATCGACTGATACCAATAAATTCAAACGGCTCTGACGGCACATCCGAACCCCTTGAAACATTTCTTACACCTTTTTGTTTATTCTCCGCCAACATACCATGACAGACCTGACTAATGATTCAATATCAATCTAATTTATTCCCAGTTAATCCTGATCCAAAACTCCGTTTCACCGAATAAATTCAAGATTCAAATTCACAATCAATTCCCAGCCTACTCATGCCGTTTCCCGTGCCGTGCCGTCCCATCCATATCTCGGTCCGAGCGTCTTCGCGTACTCAACCACGGCCCGCATTCAATATCATCATGCCTTGACTTACACGCGTCTTTTCACAGTGCATAAGGAAGCGGAAGCGGGCTGATCAGTTGACGACATCTCCTCGTCGCTATCGTCCAAAACTATAGAGCTCAAGGTCTGTGAGGCACCAAATGCCGGACTGGACGACTCTCCCGTCACCGGTCTAGTCGTTGAAACTCTCACCAGATCGTCCCGTCTATCTCCCAGAGCATCGTGCGCATCCACATAATCCATCGCTTCCTGCAAGCTACCAGGTCCAGCTGTCGCCGGAGTAGTGCTACCCTCCCGTTCTAAAAACTCATACCAGACCCTATCGGCTGCGTCACCATCTGACGGTACCTCCATCTCATAATCTCGAGCTGGTCTGGATGTCTGTGTTACTGCACTGGGACGTACAAAACGACGTCGAGGTGGTGTAGGCATTGCAGCTCTCGCCGCAATAGTGTTCCTCCTCTGCTGGGATACAACATCCTGCCAGAATTCTACATCCAACGGTTCCTCCATGTTTCCTCCCTGCATATCCTGATCTTGAGCTGCTTCAGATGTCTGTGTTGCTGCACTTGGACGTGCAGTGCCATCCTGGACATCAGATGGCCCATTGGCCATGCCAGGCTGCGCGGGATTAGCAAGATTCCGATTCTGATGCATATAGGCCGGTAGGCCAACCCGTTGAAATAGAGGCTCGTGCAATTCAGAGTCCTGGCGGGTATTATCAGTCTGTGTTGCTGCAGTTCTGGGAAATGTCGGAATAAATTGTCCATTCTGTAATGAAGCTCTAACAATTCTCTCACCAGGACGGAATTGAACACCAGGAGGGATGTCAACGGGCTCCCGCTCGAGCCGCCGGGCGAGTGGTTCCGGGCTGTGATGGCGTTCAATAACCCCCATACGAGAGTTTTCCTGATCTTCGTTGTTCTCAGCGTACCATCCATTCGTCTGTCGAAACGCATTCCCACGCTCAAGCGTAACACAGCGACGACTTGTCATCATATTCGTAAACTCCTGTAAGACGGTGTCGGCAATCGCCTCTGAGACTCTCCCTTCCGTAGCAACATCGCCATTCTTCTCAATATCGTCAACTATGTGGTAGAAAAGGATGACAAACCCAGGCTCCAGATCATCTAGACGAGCGGGCCACTCACCTTTGTCAACGTTCTTGTGAAACTCAACAGTAGCTAAACAATCAGGACATAAGTCCCTCTGAGTGCCCTCAGGAAGAATTATAGGAAGACGGGATCCTTCACCTTCGCCGTTTTTGGGAACGGTGATGGGGATAGCGGTCGCTTCGCATCGACGGCAGTAGAGGGGGGTGCGGCAGACAGGACACCGTTCGGTTCCCGGGTTACTTTGTTCATATTGTTTACGGCATGGCTGGCAAAGGACATGGCCACAGAGTAAGACCTCAGCATCAAGCTCACCTTCGGTAGGGAATGATTTCATTGGGAGATTTTCCATGCAGATGGGGCACTGAGGGGTGATGAGCTCATTGTCAGAATTGGCGTTTGTGCCCTTGTCGATGGCCTTTTTGATAGTTGGCCAGAAGGCCTCGGGGAGAGGTTTGAAAGGAGAAACCATGTTGGAAAGGGATGATACTTACCAGTGAGATGACTGACTGGTGAAGCGAGAGACGCGGCGTTGGGGCTGTTGTTTGTGAAATGTAGACAGTGTTGTGTAGACTTACCTGTATTGTTTGAGATCTGTTTTTTGGTGTTAGACTTACCTGGATGTGTTTGGTGATGGGGAGAAGAAGAATTTGCTACAGAGTAGGCTTCAATTCATTATATAGTCACATTTGATGCAGTCTCTCAAGTCAAGCACATTCAATGTTCACGGCTGATCTCGTGAGTTTACGCTGAACCATGACTTTCGTGGTGTTGTGATGCTTTCACTCGCTGTTCGGCCTGTGACAGTGAAGCCTTCATTGTTTGAACAACCTCTGCCGCCGGAACACTACCCTGGCAGCGTATGGCAATGAAGAGGAAATAAACGACTTCAAACACAATAAGCGCGCCAATGAGTATCAATTGATCTATCCTTCATCAGAAATGTTTCTATGCAGATGACCTACTTTTCAGCCTCCTTCACCTCCTCCTCTCCCTTCCTCCTCTCAATCGCAATAATCTCCTCCACGGTCTTAGTGCTCACCCCATCGCCAAAGTACCTTTCCGACAGCTCCACACAGCGGAGGTTGGCGGACAATTTATTCATCGTCTCCATCCACTCATCTGTAGGGTCACTGTCGTAGACGATACCACCGCCGGCCTGCATATATGCCACGCCATCCTTGACGAGCATGGTTCGGATGGCAATGCATGTATCCATGGGTCCTTCGTCGACGAAAATCTTGTCCTCGGGGTTGCTGCTGTTGTCCACGCGCACAATGTCGTATCCAAACCATCCTGCAGCTCCAGCGTAGATACCCCGCTTCTCCTGCTCCAGGTCGTAGATGAGCTCCATAGCTCGGATCTTGGGGGCTCCTGAGACTGTTCCCGCGGGGAAAATGGATCGAAGGGCGTCCCAGCGTGTGCACTCAGGACGCAGAACTCCCGAAACCTCAGAGGTGATGTGCTGAACATGAGAAAAGCGGTCAATTCTCATGAGTCGGTCAACCTTGACGGTCGTGGGGTGGCAGACTCTGTTCACGTCGTTTCGAGCGAGATCCACCAACATGACGTGCTCAGCTCTATCCTTCTTGGAAGCCAAAAGCTCGGCTGCAAGTCTATCATCCTCAGCAGCATTCTTTCCACGGTGAATTGTACCGGCTATAGCGTGGTTGACGATACGGGGTCTTGATCGAGCCTCGGCAGCTGAGTAGCCAAATCGTGAGTCAGAGGGCAATGGCGCATATCCATCAGTCTTCATCAGACACTCTGGCGAAGCACCAACGATATGGAAGTCGGCGCATGAGAGGAAGAACACATAAGGTGAGGGGTTGAGTGTTCGGAGAGTTCTGTAGATGTTAAAGGGGTGAAGCTTGGTGCTCCGGCGGAACCGTTGTGAAGGCACGGCCTGGATAATATCTCCTTTGACGATATATTTCTTGAGCTCCTTGACGAATGTCTCATAACCCTTACGACCAACGTTTGAAGAATATTGCTGCTCTGATTCTGACTGCGCACCAAGAGTTTGAGCAGGCAAGGGAGTCTCGGGCTGGTAGATGATGTCGAGGGTCTTTCGGAGTATCTCGCAGGCCTCGTCGTATGCAGGTTGAAGATCGTCAGAGGGGTTCTTTGGCAACCTCATGTGTGTGACAATAGTCAATGTCGAGCGGAAATGGTCCAGGGCAACAATGGTATCGAATAGCATGAACAAAGCCTCGGGAATCTTGAGGTTGTCTTTGAGCGGCCGGTCGGTCTTGGGCTCAAAGTACTTGATGCAGTCATACGAGACGTATCCAACAGCACCACCAGATAGCTTTGGAAGCGTCAACGAAGGAATATCCAGCACTCGGTCATTGGAGAGTTCTGCTGCGAGGGTCTTGAGAGGGTCGCCATTATGTTCGTGGCCGTCGCCAGTGGCTAGAACTTTTCGAGGGTCTAGAACAGAGACTCAGAGGATGTCCAGCACAAGAGTCTCAAAGAAGCTTACTGGCGCCAATAAAGCTATATCGCCCAACTGTCTCTGTGCTTCCAGTCGCACTCTCGAGGAGGAATGAGTATTCGGCAGTTGCGCTGTAAGTGGTGAGTCAGAGGATGATTCGGCGGTGGAAGCATTGTAGTCTTTACCCCGATGACAGCTTAAGATAGATAGCTGAAGGAGTCAATAGATCGGCAGGAGCAGAGGCGCAAACGGGGAGAAGCGTGGGTTGAGTCGTTGAAGTCCATTCTTGGTTGAAGGCAGCTCGAGCTTCATCGGCAGTTGGTCGTATATCGAGCTGGTGTAGAAGTTTAGTATGGTTCATTGCGGAAGTCTCGGTGAAGCTGATTGATGGTGATTACGATAGAGAGGTGTTCTTACATGTGCTGCACACATCCTTATAGTGCTGACTCTCAAGTATCACGACAAATTGGTGGCTTGAGGACAAAGAAGGAGAACAATGGAAGTGTTAGTTGGTGGTAGGTGTTTGCTTTGGAGTCACTTTTTATCGATTGACAAATGAAGACGCCTCGAATGTTAGTGGGGGCGGGGCACCGATAGCGGCAGGTCGGCAGTTCCTGACCGGTGTAGGGTAGCTAAGGTGATCATGCAGTGGTGCCTTGTGCACAAGGCTCCACTTTTGAACCAAGCTCGCTTCCGCATACGGACTAGTGTCATTTGGATCTCATGTTTACGCGCTCAGGAACCATCATTTGAACCATCTTTAAGTCACTGATTTCGGCACCAATTCCGCTCGTTTTAAACAATTGAAGCAATCGCTCCCTTAGCTCGACTCCTAGCTCATTCGGAGTCATGCCTATCGATCAGCATGAGGACTCAGTCGAGCCGACCGGCGATGTCGAGATGTCTGAGACCCAGAACACGCAGGATACTGCGCCAGAGGCTACCCAAGAGGGTGATGAGAATGAGAATGCCGACAACACCGAGCTTCCTTTCGCCGACTCTCAGATCGCAGAGCCTAGAGTCACATTTGCCAATTACCTTATGAGCCCAATCGTCACCCTGCTCATCGGATCTGGCGACCAATCTATCCTCTTAGCGCATCAGGGTCTTTTGACACAAAGCCCATACTTCAAGGACATTTGCGACAGTTTCGTAGAGGACGGCAGCGTTAGTACTTCAGAACCTTTGCGCCAGCGATTATGGCCAGGAACCTCTTCTAACCTTCCCACAGCCTCGTCAGATTGAGCTCCCCGAGTACGACATCGATACCGTCGGCAGCTTCCTCGAATACCTCTACACAGGCGAATACTTCCCCAAGAAGCTACCCGGCCAGCGAGTCCTCGAGTCCGACCCCTCAGTCCCCTCGGTCGACAACAGCGGCGACCAACTACTCAAGCACGCCCGCATCTACACCCTTGCCGAGAAGTTTGGCGTCGCTGGTCTCAAGACCCTCTCGAGCTCCAAGATCCACTGCGTCAACTCTACCGCTAAGGGCGAGATTGCATACGCTCGTTATGTCTACGCCTACACCAGCAACGACGACACTACCATACGTGCTCCCGTCGCAAGCTTCTGGGCTACGCGCTCACACACCCTGCGTGCCGAGGCGGAAGAGGAGTTCAAGGCTCTGTGCTTGGAGCACCCCCAGTTCGGATACGATGTTCTCAGTATGATCGCCGACTCGAAGTTAGGAGACCTTTGTGCTAACGTTGTTCAGCCCGCGTCTTGGACGACAAGCTCAAGAGAGAGCGCAACGACAAGATGCACCCTGCTACAAGCAGCGGACGAAAGCGTGCCCGTCATAGCAGCGGATCGCGTGCCGATTAAACAATCACGCGTTGTGAAGACTAAACTGGTGGTATATGAATCATTGGTGCCTACCGAACATTATTTCTTTTGTTTCCTGGGTTATTTAGGAGCGCGTATTTCTACTGTAACACTACATGGGATTTACATGACTGCCATCTGCGGTCACTTGCGAGATTTGGTAATGAAGACAGAAATAAACTCTTTTGAGCTATTGCATTCTCGTGTCTTGACTGCCCACTTGCCTCTGTCATCTGCTTCTGACCTAATAAGTATAAGGGTCAACAGCAAGTTCTGCCAACAAGCCTTCCTGGTATGAAAGACCATTCTCAATCTCACGCTTCACCCTGTTGTGCTGAACACAAAGCGGAACCTTTCCCCTCATCGATCGATCCCAGGCCTGACAGCATTAGAGACACTAGATTCAGGGGTTGTGCAAAATACTCACCATGTGCTCCTTTCCGGAAAGATGATCCTCAATATCCTTACCAAAACTTTTACCATGGCAAGGTAAGTCCAAAACACGACACACGTCTAGTTCCTCTTCATATTCCCAGTCGATGAACGAGTTCTGGAGGTGCTTGTACATCTTCTCGATGGTGTATTTGATGTCCTCGGCCGCCATCTTCTCACTCAGAGGCGCGTCGTGTCCGTTGTACCGTTTGATTCTGACGCTGATGAACTCGGAGAGTTTCTTCATGTCTGCGATGCTCTTGGCTGTTGTGTTGGCTGGCATTTCGGATCTGATCTTTTCTGCCTTTTTGACTTTCAGCGCTTTCACCAAGTCGGCCCTCTCCTTGGCGAGTTCGGCTTTGGACATTTCAGCCTTTCTGTTCTTCGTCTTGTTGGCTTTCTTGGCCTTTTTCTTGGATGTTTCGGCCTTTTCGATCTCTGGCTCGGGCTTGGGCTTCTTGACTTTGGGAACGTCACAGTCTTTCTCCTTGTCAAGTTCCAGTCCCTGGATCTCTTTCTCCATCTCTTCGTTTCCTGTACGGATTAGTCAGACAATAAAAACAATGATAGAGGAGATACTTACGGATAGCCACGAGACACTCGCGAGTGCAACTTTTGCATTTGGCTGGGGCATCATCAGGCTTGTCTACCGCTCTGCTGTTGGGATATCGTAGAATAGGAAGCGTTGGATTGTTGCGAAAGTAAATCTTTCCGTTTTTGTCGCGCCAGATGACTTGTGGTTCAGGTTCAGGCTCAGCATCCAGCAGCTCTGGTGGGCGAGTGATGATTTGGATTGTAGGTTCATGCATAGTTACGTGGGCGGAGGGTGAATAAGTTGGTAGTATGAAGTTGCTGATGAGAGGAGGGAAGTGAGATGATGAAGTCTAACAGATGATTCATGCATCGGCGGAAGAAAAAGACGAAGTAAACAAAGGATGAATGAATCACTTTGGTGGTGGTGAATCACGGGCTGCCACTGGCAAGTGTAACTTGGGCTAACAGCATCGCTGGCACTTTCGACATCAGATGTGATTAGCCACGAATAAATGAGAGAAAGAGCATGGATTTTAGTGAGAGGAATGTATGCGATAAAAGAAATGGCGGACGAGGCAAGTGGACGGGTGATGAAAGAGTGATTGCTAGCTAAAGGATGTTTGTGATTGTAGGCACTTCACGTAAACACCACGCCTATCTCGATACGTCAAATCAGAACGATATAATGTTCGTTGATTAACTGGGAGTAGGATAAAATAACAGAAAGACATTAAAATAATCTAGATAAGTTATGGCTGATGCAAATCGACTCGGCCTGCATTGTCCTTGCTTGCAACGTAAGTGAGCACAGTGATGAGATAGTGAGATTCATTCTATAGAGCCATTCGTCTTGAGCATTGAAATATATCCCTAGGCAAATATCTAGTATTTGTACAGTCAGTAATTATCACGATTTATATATGATAGAACAATAATCAAGTTCTGGTCTAACATCCAGTTTTATTTCCAACGGTACCTATGTCTAAACTCCAGGACCAGCCTGTATCGTTCTCAATCCAAATACCGCAAATTGTATGGATGCAAATACAAAACGCCAGTCTTAAAAACAAAGAGGCCTTAACGGGTCCACTCACAGTCCAATCATTAGATCCAGAACATCACCCCTTCTCATATTCTCGTCAAGATATCAAGTAGAAGATCCTCGAGAGAAGACACGACGAAAGATGCCCTGTGTTTTGGGCGTCTTGGGGAGTGGCTTAGAGGCCTTCATCAAGTAAAGACAAAGACTTACCCCCGCAAAATCATGTGAAATCCAAAAAGTCTTGAACTTCAGTGCCCAGATGTTCTTGTAGGCTTCCCAAATAGCCTTCAACTCGTCTGGAGTGTCGAGTTTTCGTACTCGCTCACAAATTGGTCGCTTGCGGTCCTTAGAACCATCCATATACAGAAACCCCCCGGGACGCTGGTCGAGGAAACCAAGTGTAATATACTGATGATCGTGCTCGATCTGGTCTTCCCACTTGTAGATACTGGTATACTTGGTCAACTCGGTAAAGGTATGCTGGACTTCACATCCCGCGCATCGTGCATGGATGAAACCACCCTCACCCAGAACAAGGGGGATTCTAGAATAGTTGGCGATCAAACCCGGGATTCGTTGACCGTGGCATACATGCCCACACTCGGGATGATACTTGATCGCAGTGCTGCAGACAGGACATGAGTAAAACTTTCTACCTCGGAATCGTTCAGAGAGACTGCTCAGCCAGTTCATGAAACAGTTGGCACCGACCATATGGCCACAGGGAAGAATCTGGGCATCATGGGAGATGTTGCGGCCGGGTTTCGGGATCCAATGTATAGAACCACGTGGGCCTCCTTGGGTTGACATCTGCTCTGTACAGATGGTGCAGGTCAAATTGATGGGACGGAGTTGTTGAGGATCATTCTCGACTGCTGCTCTGAAGACTGGCCAATAGGTGTCAGTGATGGGTTCAATATCACTGCGGATGGCCTCGATGATGGATCCAGGACTCATGGCTGGATTCATGGTGGACATGGTGAAAGACGAGTGTTTGTAGAATGACTGAGGTGATTGATGATCGAGAACGATGGGGAAGGCGTGATAAGGAGGAAAAGATCAGACTTCGTCACTGAGGTTATCATTTCGTTTATATAACATAACTTGCATCATTCACTCCCTAGCCTTGAGTGCTGTTCACCAGATATGGCCGTTTCTGCCACTGTTGTAACTCGATCACTGCCAGAGAGGAAATGAACAGTTAGCATGAAAACGGGAACTACCAGTGCCATTATGGGTGAAACTTAAGGCACTGGCATATGGGGATGATAAGACGAACTTTTACATGATATGAAGCTCGAAGTACCTTAAGCAGCGATGACCTTGCCTACTCCTTGGGTCTTAGGATACTAAGACATGTATAGCTGCAGGTAATTGTATTCAATAGTGTTCTTTGTCTCATACTAAACTGGCACTGACACAGAAACGAACAACAGATTGTAAAGATTGTTCGGCATACTCAAAGGGGAGTGAACAATAAAAGTCTTTGTCAATGGCCATGTTCACGAAGCATCCGACAGGCACTGCGGACCAGCAACGGACATTGAATCAATGAATCAAATGCTTAAATAAACATATATATATTAATAGCCTTCATTATATATTCTTCCTCTTCTGAATATTTATACTATTTCTGAACTTATCATCTTGTGCTCGACTAACAAGAACCACCATTCATCATGTCTTCCCCAACCGTCGTCAACATGATGTCCATCAACAACATCCTCAACCACGAACCACAAGACAACAGACCTGCGTGGACCACACCCTTCTGGCCTCGTCTCAGAGACTCCCTCATTGAAGATCCAGAGCTCTTCAACCACCTCCATCTCGAGTGCGGAATCTGTCTCACTGACATGTCTATCTTTCCGCACGAACATACCTTCAGTCCCGAGGGTCTGACCCCTGAAAAGAAAAGCATGTCGCACCGAGCTCGCATTTTACCTTGCGGTCACATGTTTGGAAACAAGTGTCTTCACACCATGATCGACGAAGCCTTGAAGGACATGGAAGTCGGAGAAATCCCAGAAATCGCTTGCCCAGCTTGCCGTGTCGTTTTCTCTCCTCACAGCGACTGTCTGCATCCTCACTCAGGTAAGTTCATGCCAACTACCATGAAAGGCGTTTACGCAATGCCGCCTACCTTCCTGGAGGGCGGTGTTCTCTCGCATAGCTGCGGTAACTGTCTAGCCGTGGACATAATCTCTGCCGTCGCAAGTCTCGCCCCTGTGTTCATACCCCCACTTGACCTCACAGAGAGAGAGGCTCTCGTCGCTTACGGCACTACGGCAAACCTTCATTACTGGGGTGTACACCTTGGAGATAACCAAAATGTCTTCGAAGAATTTGTGCGGAAGATTCCATTGGGAGATGCGTTGCAGCGGGTCTGCGACGAAATCACGGAGCGTCTGGTGTGGAATTCAACTAAACGATGGCACTCTGAGGACTTTTCGGGTCTCAAGTTCCAGCTCATGCTCTATAGAGATAACCGTCCCAGAGCGATTGACTATTGGCGAGATGTGGAGGTTTTGGAAAACGGAGAGATGGACCGTGTCATGGCAATTAATTTGGACTAGGGAGTTGTTTTTAGATACCCGAATTGAACGCGTTTTGCTTGTCTAATCTGTGCGTTCAAAATCAACGACTAAGCCGGGAAGAAGCTCGATGGATTCGGGGCTCTCCTTTGTGCCCAGGAGTGTTAACTTAATCTCCGCCTTGCCATTTCCACCCTCGAGTGTCGACAGAATGACTTGGTTGCTTCCTGAGTTAGGTCCAGCGGGAAGATCATAAGGCCATGAATATCCGTTTGATCCAGAGGTTGCGTTCTGGTTGTGAATAGCATCGTAAACAGGCTTGTATGTCGCAATGTTCTTCTCAGGAAGCAGAACAGTGACTTTTGATACACCCCTAGCATGCGAAGGATGTTTCGTATACTCATGCACTCCATCACCACTCTCCGCCTTAAACGGCGATCGTAAATGCCTCTCCGTCTCATCAACACACCAAAACGGCACCGTCCCAGGAAATATCCTCCCACCCTCGGGATTCAACGCCACCGAAACAAGACACTTCATCAAAACGCCATCAGGTCTATGTCTCTGCAGCGAAGTAAGATCACCATACGTAACACCATTCCCAGCATCAGCCACGCGCTTCTGCAACTTGGCGTAATCATCTTCACTGGGTAGTGTATGAGCCCAATCTGCAATCTTGCCCTCTTCGAGATTTCCCCAGCGGTGAGCACGGCGTTTTTCAGGGTCTACGTCTTGGACGAAGGCGATGAACTCGAGATATGTGCCATCGGCGAGATGGATTAGTTTGTTAACTGTTAGACCATCTGCGTGGGCGCCTCCGTCGATTACGAGGAGGGAATCTTTGAGGGATTGGGTTACGGTTTGGAGGGTTTGGTAAGAGACTAGAATGGCGAAGTGGTCGAGAATTGGGAGTGACATTTTGAGTTGTTGATGGGATGTTTGTGTTGTGATGGAGGAGAGTGTTGATTAAAGGTTACTGATCAAGACACTGCGGGGGCTCGGGGTTGGTTCGGAGGAGGTGCATGATAAGCGCGGGCTTGGAAGCCGTGATGAACATCATGGTATTTATTAACACATAAATATTTAATTTAATAATAAGTAAGTTATTTGGTTAAATTCAGCTGTTTTAAAAATTCCATATATCGATGCTTTGAGCTTCTGCGCCGAAGCGTCATTGGGCCCTCGGCAGACCTCCCGAGCAAGACAGTGTGATACCATTTGACAAAGCACTTCAGGTCGATCGAGTTCAATTATATATTAGTTCAAATCAATGGACGAGGTGTACTTATGTGATCAATTCAGCGTCGGCGTATCATTACAAGTGACTACCAGAAGGCTACTGCTGTCAAACACCTCTTTGACCTCCGGCATCAAACTAAGATGTGAACTACGCGCCGACCTTCCGAGAAATCACTATGGATGACAAATTCGATATAAGTGCGAGAGCTCTATCTATCGTCTGTCAGCTTACACGGCGCCTAAGTTTCGTCAGCCGATCATCCCGTCTAGTAAGAAAGAACTGTAGCGTTGGGCAATGGGCATCAAACATCTCAGCGTCATATCGAATCGTCTTACACGTTTCAAGGGTGGTCAAAGTTGATTCAATAAGCACTAAATCCTACGCTGCAGTCAGCGTTCTGGACTCACTAGTATCTAGAAGCGAATATGTGAGATTATTCAGGGCGAATAGAGCAAAAAGTTCGCGAGGTTGGTATATATACTGGCATTATGCCCATGTAATCGTTTCTTCCATAAGCATCCCAGTAAATCAAGTCCCAGCCAGTAAAATGACCACACTCTACCAACAGAGCATTCCCGTGCTGGTCAAGTACCTCAAGAATCTTTCTTCCATGCTTCAAAAGGGCGCCAAGTTCTGTGATGACAAAGAAATGAAACATGAAGATCTTCTAACATACCGCTTGATCTCCGATATGAGAGGGTAAGCTGCTCAAATTCCATATAAATCCCGACTAACACTCGTCAGACTTCCCTACCAAGTCCAATCCTGCTCCAACACAGCCAAATTCCTCGCCTCACGCCTCGGCGCACAAAACATTCCTACATTCGAAGACGACGAACAAACATTCGAACAGCTCCAAGCACGTATCACCCGCACAATTGAAGTTCTTGAGGGTGTAGACCCTGAAGTCATCAACGGTAAAGAGAATGAGGAGATTCTCATGGAGACTAAGATGGGGAACTTCCGTTTCACGGGTCAGCGATATGTGAGCGAATATGTGATCCCCAATTTCCACTTTCACCTCACAAGTGCGTATTGTATCATGCGCACGCAGGGAGTTCCGTTGGGTGCATTTGATTACCTGAAGGATGTTTTTGAGAAGGTTTGAGCGTTTGTATGCGAGAAGAGAGGATATTCATCAAAGGAGGGGCGGGAATTGCCCGATGAGGAAATTTCTCTTAAAGAACTCAGCTAGACACACGATTCAAGAACAAGACTCATAAACAACTTCACAAAAACAGTCCCAGTTTCGATTTCTTCAAAATGTCTGAACCACCTTCAACTCGTGTTCAAACCCCAGATGTCGACTCATCAGAGGTCCAAAGAACCGCACACGTCCAATCCCTCATGGACCGTCTCCGCGCCAAAAGCCCCATCTACAACTTCATAATGTCCTCAGCACAACTCATCAGCACAACGCAGGGCAGCGTAACAACACGCCTCGTTCTGAATGAGAACCATCTCAACAGCAGTGGAAATCTTCACGGCGCTGTATCAGCTACTATCATTGACTTCACGACTGGTTTGGCCATTGCGAGTTGGGATTTGAGAGATACGACTGGTGCGAGTGTGGATATGCATATTAGTTACTTGAGTGCGGCGCGGTTGGGGGATACGGTTGAGATTGTATCGACGGCTGATAAAGTTGGGGGCAGTGTGGCTTTTACGTCGATTAGGATATCAAAGGTTGAGAAGGATGGGGGGTTGAAGTTGGTTACGCTGGGACAGCATACTAAGTATGTGAAGGGATCACAGCCAAAGACATCATGAGAAATGAAAAATAGAGGGTTAGAGCAATTCAGTGCACTCAAATAGACTGATTCTTGGCGAAAAGAAACTATGGTTCCTCGTCGAGGACCGATGCCAAACAGATGAATCTTGGCCGGTATTCACGAGGACACATCACTTTGGGTATCTCTTCTCAAAGAAACGGTCTTCAATATTGGAAATGATGTCAAAATTCTATAATTACATACTTAAAACTTCAGCGGCTCTGCTCCAACCTTGTTCGCCTCAGCATTCAATGCATCAATCTCAGCTTGCACGAGAGGAATGCCGGTCTTCTCCCTCTCCTTCTGAGCCAGCTGCTCAATCTCACCAGGGAAATAAATCCTCTCGACTCCAGCAGCCTTTTCTGATCCCACAACACGCTCGTAAAGGTACTGCATCCTCTCCCTAAACTCATCCAGACTCATAAAGAGGTCAGGTTTGATGGCTACCAAGAAGTGACCAACATCTGCAGGCTTGGAAGGATCGTAGGGACCAGTGACATGGCCAGCGAAAGCTGAGCCGGATAGAACTCCTGAGAAGACATCCATCATGATTGACAGTGCAGAGCCCTTTGGGCCACCCATTGGTAACATAACACCGCCGAGAGCAGCTTCAGGATCGTCCGTAGGACGACCCTCAGCATCAAGTGCCCAATCTAAGGGAATCTTCTCACCCCGTCTCTTCGCCTTGTAAATCTTTCCCCTCGCAGCCACAGACGGTGCCATATCAAGAATGAAGTTCTCCATGGGTCCCTTGCCAGGCGCACCGCACGCAATAGGCGAAACACCCATAAGCTTACTCTTTCCACCAAAAGCAGGAAGCGCAGGACTAGAGTTTGTAAACACCAAACTCATCATATCTGCATCAAGAGCCTGCTGCACAATCCAAGCACTCATACCAAAATGATTAGAGTGCTTGATACTCGCCATACCAATACCAAACACCTTTGCAGACTCAATGGCAGCTGCCATACCCTTGTGAGCTGCTACAAAGCCGAAGCCATTTTGGCCGTCGACTTGAGCTACAGCGGGTGTGACTTGGGTGAGGATTGGTTGGGCGCTGGCGTTGAGTACGCCTTGGCGGAGACGCTCCATGTAAGAGGGGATGCGGTTCATGCCGTGGGTGTCGACGCCGCGGAGATCGGCAGCGACTAAGCAGCGGGCGATGATGGAGGCATTCTCAGAGGGGATGCCGTTGCCTTTGAGGATATCTTCAACGAAGCGTCGTGCTTCTGAGGCAGCGATTGGGATCTTTTGGGAGTCTTGATTTTCAGCCATGATGGAAGGAATAAGTCAAGATGAGCTCAATTCAGTATTGAAAAGATCACTGAGATGTTTTGATAATTGTTTCAAGTCTGACGTTAAGCGATTCTTTCCATTCTTTTAATACTCAGATGTCACTGGAAATACGTGCGGGGAAGGCCCGTTTCTCAATGGCGTTAAAGCGGCATCTCCCCGCTCGACGGATTTTTGCCATTCTCCCATCTACATACCGCTCCTTACATCCAATACTCACTCATTACATGCCGAGAAACTCGATCCGTTACCGGCAGAACTACAAAGATGCCCGGGGTCAGGAACTCCAATGGGAAGCGACCCAATCAAGCCTCCCTACCAGATCGGAGTGCTCCCAGGACACGCATGGCCTGTTCCCGGTGCCAACGACTGAAGAGAAAGGTACGTCTGGCACCAACTTTAGATACCTCGGTTTTCTAAGCCAATATCTAGTGTAATCTGGAGTTGCCGGCCTGTAGCAATTGTCGTACCGCTGGCGTTGAATGTGTCGATGGGAAATCACTTCGTGTCGATGCGGCACCTCGACAGTATGTGACCATATATCACCCGGAGCCTTCCACCAGGGTTACTAATTGATGACATAGATATATCACATCTTTGACGAACCGGATTAATTGGCTAGAGTCAATTGTCCGATCGAATTGTCCCGACATCGACTTATCTCAAGGTCCGCCCGTCTATATAGGAGAAGCCTGGAACGACACCAGCCCTGAAGTCACAGACAGTTCTACTCTCCCAGCACCAGAGCCCGTTCAAAGAAGTTCTGTAACTCTACGTGGTTCTGACAATGGACCACCAACGAACCAGCCAGTGACGTCTACTTCAGAACCCACAGGAGCCAGTACCATGACCCACGAGATTGGGCTGGTTTCCCTTGCTACGAACCAAGATCCAAGGTATATCGGTCCATCCAGTGGTTACTTCCTAGCGCGAGTCCTACTAGACTCAGCCTCGAAATCAGATGATAGCATTGGTCGCGCGAATCGCAATGCTCCGTTCCCTATCAAGCTGGTTGAAGCTCTCCAGGGGCCACTCCCACTCCCGCCAAGAGACACGGCGATACAATTATGTGAGGCATACTTTAGCGCTATCAACTTACAGTATCCCATTCTACATCAACATAAGTTTTATGACTACCTGGATATGGCTTATGACGAAGATAACCAGGACCCTGTCGCCCACTTCCAGGTGTTCATGGTTCTGGCGATAGGATCTGCAGTCCTTTCTGCTCGAACCAGAGCTCGCATACCAGCAGAATCATACTGCCTCTCCGCGCTACAATATCTCGATGACCTCAATGTCGAGAACTCGTTAAAAGGCATTCAGTGTCTTGTCTTACTTCTCATCTTTACAATACATAGCCCATGCGTTCGCCTCAATGTCTGGTATCTCAACTATTACTGCATTGCTGCCTTGGTCGATCAAGGTCTCCAAAGAAATATCAGCATGGGACCTGAGTACAGTCTGTTGAATCAGGAGATGCGAGCCAGGATCTTCTGGGTCATTTACTCCTTCGATCGCATCATTGCAACTATGATGGGTCGACCAATTGGACTACGTGATGAGGGATGTGAGCTCCGAGTAAGTTTACCCATACCGCTGAATCATGGCGCAAACTAATGTGAAAGATGCCATTGGGTCTGCCCGACGAGCAGCTTATTAGACAGAGGCAACAGCAAGTCGCCGAACCGTCCAGTGAAATGGCCTTCGCCATTCACTTATTCGAAGCGGCCAAACTTAACTCGGAGATTAAATACATCGCGCAAAGCATCATAAGAGACACGCCTAGATATGCTTATCCTAGAGTGACTAACATTAACGATTGGCAAAACGCCATGCTGCAGCGACTTGACGAGTGGTCAAATAAGATACCGGGTCTTGATGACCCTGATGTGTTGTATCTGCAAACGACTTGTCAGCTTCGGTACCACGGTCTACGAATGCTCCTATTGAGACCTAGTCCTGCCATACCTAAGCCCCCCAAAGAAGCCTTGATAAAGTGTCATCAAAGTGCTCGTGAAAGCCTACAACTATTTGACCAGTTGTACAAGAAAAATCTGCTTGTTCATAGCTGGACTACTTTTCATGGCCTGGTTCTCAGTTCCATAACTCTGTTATACTGCATTCAGTCAGTGTCAGAAATCGCCTGCTCTACGGGTGTAGACGCTTTCATGTCTGACCTGAGCATATCCCTCAGCATTCTGGGTGCCACAGGTGAGCATTGGTCTGGCGCCAAACACAGTCGCGATATCTTGGATAGCCTGGGAAAATCAACTGTTCGATACATCCGAGAGAAGAACAGGCGATCGGAGGGTTTGCGTGACCGTTCTGCACCACAAGTCAACGAACAGGTAATTGATCCCACACTCTCAACAGATGCGTGGGAGAGTTTAGGGCAGGACTTCAATAATATCCCGGGATCTTCATCTCACATTAATATGGACGACGATATGGGTTTCATGCAGAACCAATTCTACGAGGGCCTGCTTAACGAGACATTCGCGGAATACTTTGAGCCAACTGAGTCGACAAATCTCGATAACATTGTTCGCGACCTATTCCAAGGCCTTATCCCAACAGACTCAATCTAAACCTATGTATCAGTCTTTAGACTTTTGCGGCCCCTCAGCAGTCAAAAAGTCAAAATCAGCGCCTAGCTGAGCCTGATTCACGCTCCTCATGTATAACCCTCGGTAACCTCTCATTGCTTCTCTCTTCACCCATGGTGTTGCAGCACCCTCGGCTTGCTGGAAGGTCTTGAGTCTCTCCTGGATTCTCTGTGATATTTCTTCATCAGACAGATCAACAGATAGTTGCCTCTTTTCAACATCCAGTGTGATAAGATCTCCATTCCTGACGATGCCAAGCGGAGATTTGGGGTCGGCTGATTCTGGGGAGATGTGAAGACCAATTGTTCCACCTGCTGTTCCACTCATGCGGCCGTCTGATAGACGCAGCATGTCTAACACTCCCTGAGAGGCAATCTTTCTGGGGATAGGGATCATGCCTGCCTCTGGCATACCAGGGTTTCCAATTGGGCCAATGTTCTGAAGGACCAGGACACTGTCGGGTGTCACGTCCAGATCAGGATCATCGATTCTCTCTGCCATATCTGCAGAGTTTGCAAAAACGACAGCTTTTCCGGTGTGCTGTAGCAGCTTTCTGTACTTAGAAGCACTGGCTTTCATCACAGCGCCTCCTGGGGTGAGGTTGCCTTTCAGCACTACCAGAGAAGATGCTGGGTATAATGGCTTGTCAAATGGTTGAATGACACTTAGTTCTCGAGGAACGGGGATGAGAGAGTTGTGGGCAATTTCTTCCCCTAGTGTTCGGCCAGTGACGGTCAATGCATCAAGATGAAGCAGGGGCTTGAGTTCATGGAACAAAGCGAGCATACCGCCTGAACTTGTTAGTGTTGACTTCAAAACAGAATGAACGACATACCTGAGTTATGGAAGTCTGTCATATAGTTATCACCACTTGGTTTCAGATCAACCAATAATGGGGTCTTGCGACCAATCTCGTCGATGGTCTCCAATGTTATTGTGCCTGCAACTTTGGGGTGGCGTCCGATGATGGCCATCAGGTGGACTACAGCATTCGTTGAGCCGCCAATTGCCTGTAGTACAGTGATGGCGTTTAAGAATGACTTCCGGGACAGTAGAGCTTGTGGCCGCAGGCGTTCAACGTCCTTGCATGCTGCAACGGCTAGTCCTCCCGTGGCTTCTGCAATCCGTAATCTTGTCGCCGATACAGCTGGGGCAGTGGCGCCAGCAAAAGGCATCATTCCCAGACCAACGAGAATAGCAGCCATGGTAGATGCTGTGCCCATGACTCCACAAGTTCCTCCCTGGCATTGTCAGACTTAATATCGATTGTTGTGATGTTTAAAACTCACAGTTGGTGCCAGCTCGTCGTTTATAGCTGATATATCTTCGATATCAAGAGTTCCAGCTCTGTACTTGGCCCAGTTGTTGCGACAATCTGTACAAGCTCCGATGCGCACTCCGCGATGACTACCGGGCATCATTGGACCAGTAACTAGATGAAGGATAGGTTTATTTGCCGAGATACCTCCCATCAATTGAGCAGGCGTAGTCTTATCACATCCTACCCCAGTCAGCATCAACTTCATTCAATATACTCAAAAAGGTCAACATACCACCAATCAACACAACAGCATCACAAGGCTGCGCCGCAATCATCTCCTCGGTATCCATACTCATCAAATTCCTCAAATACATACTCGTCGGCGATGAGAAGCTCTCATGGATACTGATAGTAGGAAAGTCAATCGCCAACCCGCCATTGAGCTGAACGCCTCTCTTGACAGCATCAATGAGCTGAGGAATGTTGGCATGGCAGGGGTTGAAGCTGGAGTATGTATTCACGATTCCAATGATTGGGCGTGAGAGTGCATCTTCGCTGTAGCCGAGGGCTTTGATGAAGACTTTGCGGAGAAAGAGGGAGAAGTGAGGATCGCCGTAGGAGGCGAGGCCTTGGCGGAGGCCGACTTTTGATGTGATGGGTTGGTCGAGGTCGTAGTCTGGGTTGACCTCAGGTTTCTTAGAGTCTGACATTTTGGGTATCTTCAACCAGTAAATTTGACTTGGGAATATTGGATAGAGGTGGTTTCTGGGGATTAAATACTGGCCTATCAGTGTATATGTATTACTCTCCCCGTGGCGATGATCACATATCCCCGTTGGAGATGCAGACGGGGTGACCCCGCGTCGGCCATCACGCAATATGGCCGATGGAGCACTTACACAACGGACAGGAGAATCCCGCTGTACACCAACTCAAGTAAATAAATAGATATAATAAAAGGCCGTCGGTATCATGGATAAAAATCCCATTTTCAGTATCCCTTACCTTGTCTCTTTGACCATCATCTCATTATGCTCAACCTCTCAAATAAAGTCGCCCTCATAATCGGTCTCGGCCAAACAGGCACCGAGGGCTGGGGAATCGGTGCAGCATGCGCCGTAACCTTGGCACGACAAGGAGCCATCATCTTCGGCGGCAACAGAACCCTCGCTTCAACTACAAAGACAGAGGAAACCATTGAAGCAGAAGGCGGAACATGCGATATCGTCGCTACAGATGCTACAGACTCAGCTTCTGTGAAAGCACTCGTCGATGCTTGTATGAAGAAGCATGGACGGATTGATATCCTTCTAACAAGCGTTGGACAATCTCAACTTGGAGATCCCGCTTCCATGAGCGAGGATATTTGGGATTCGCAGATGGATATCAACCTCAAGAGTGTGTACTTAGCTACACACCACGTTTTGCCCATCATGGAAGTGCAGAAGAGCGGCTCTATAATCTGCATCTCCAGCATCGCAGGTCTTCGCTACATCGGCAAACCCCAAGTAGCCTACAACACCGCCAAAGCAGCAATCCTGCAGTTCGTCAAAGCCACGGCGATTATCTACGCTGCCAAAGGCGTACGCTTAAACGCCGTTGTACCTGGGCTCATGAATACACCGTACACGAGGAGTTTGGCAGAGAGGTTTGGAAAGGGGTATGAGGAATTTTGCAAGATGAGGGAAGAGCAGGTTCCGATGGGGAGGATGGGGGATGCGTGGGATGTAGCGAGTGCGGTTGTATTCTTGGCGGCTGATGAGGCGAGATATGTTACGGGGCAGAAGATTGTGGTTGATGGGGGGATAACGAGTTCTACTGGGAGGGCTTAGGGGGGGTATATTTTCTGAGTTGAGGTGAAGTTGCTTTGATCAGCTGAGATGTATGTCTGTCATTTGTGAAATGTGCGTTGAGGCTTGAAATGACTCCTTCTTACTCAAGGCGAGGCGTGTGATTCCCTGTTCATAGGATACCGTTTGTGAGGGGTAGTTGAGTCATGTAAACAGACAGACACCATGAGGTTTCCAGTAGCTTTCTTGGCTTAGACACCGGACCTACATGGTGGACTCGTGAGCTACACCTTGATGGTTTAGCTTCTCGGTATTGGTCCATTAGTTGTCAAAGAGCTCCGTGTTTATTTAGTAGTACTCAAGTAACTGCAGGGTGTGAATGTCAAACGAGAGTCATTGGCTCAACACAGAAGAAGCGGATGGATGGAGATGGAACGACGAGCCTCGGGACCGAATACGCAAAGCATAACCTACAGCGAGAATTCCGAGTCGATCGAGTACGAATAGAAGCGTATAATTTATTTCATGAAGAGACCGAACTCGAGATATGTAGTTCTGTGTGTTAGTGAGTTTGCTGCATTACCTACCGCTAGCAATGACGGTGAGTTAACCAATCGCCCATAGCAACCGATTCTCTTTTCATCAAATAACGTATACTTCCTCTTCTCGGCGAGTTGATCACCGATATCGTTTCTGGATCTCGGCCAAATTGCGTATGCGGCTCATCGCCGTTTCTCCGCCCACATCAGCGGCGCAAACCCGTTGGTGTTAGTGAAGCCAAGTTCAACCCGTAACACCATTTAAACTCACCTACATCGCCACCCCGTAAATGATAAACAATTCATTGGAAAATCATCCCTCAAGTCACAATGACAGTTGTTCATATCGGTAGGTCCCCTCTTTCCCCTCACGACATTATCCTCCCCTCACCTACCCCTCGCGACATCTTACTTACCCCTCTCAGTCCTCTTCAAGTTTCGCTCAGATGTCGACGAGTCGCATCGCGAGACGTTTGTCAAAGAACTCAAAACCCTCAAGACATTACCATGTGTGAAAGATGAGCGACTTGTCGTGGGGGGTCCGTCTATTACGGATCCGATTGCGAGGAGTAAAGGCTTTCAGATTTGTTTGTTGAGTTTTCATCATGATAGGGCTGCGTTGGCGGCCTATCAGGCGAGTAGTGAACATCACAGGTAAGCCGTTTCTCAGCAGTCGGAAATAATAGAATCTGATGGGTTACAGGGTTACAAGTCAGTACCTCTGGCCTTTTGCAGAGGACGTAGCACGCTTCGACTTTGAAGTTGCAGAGGAAGATGAGGATACATTTGAGAAGAGCTTCGACTTGTCTAGCCAATAAGCATAGATTATTCTTACACAAAAGTGATAGAACATGCAATAGACAATTAGACCAACTAATTCTTTGACCATTACTCATCAAAATGCGATAATGCAGAGTCCCCCCGCACCGAGATAACCATCGGCGGCCGGCGGCCAAGACTGACCCACCCCGCACTACTATTGTACGGCCCGCCGGCTTCATCACGGCTTTTGATGATGGTAGAACGACGGACTTGTGAAGGTCTAGAATGTTTGTGGAGTTGAGAAAATACCAGCCCTTTTTCTTTTATTCACATTCTTCCTTGTGTCTTGCTTGCGCTCTCTCATTGTTGTTTCTGTGATTCTTTGTCGGTGATTGTTTTGTGGTGAACTCAACACCATCTTTTGTATCACCCACCACTTGTCTATTCACATCTGGATTTCACGATGCCCCGCTTCACTATACCTCGACTTCAACCCCTCAGCAAACCCAAATTTCTCAATGGGATACCAAACAACAGTATCTTTGCTATAGCGACCCTCATCGCAGTCAATGCCCTGGTATGGATCGCTGCGGGCATTGTTCTGCATTTCCATCCACGCCTCATTTCGCCAGCTGCCCTCTCATATGTCCTTGGTCTCCGTCATGCTTTAGACGCGGACCACATTGCAGCAATTGACCTTATGACGCGTCGCCTCATAGCATCAGGTCAACGCCCAGCGACAGTAGGGACATTCTTCTCACTAGGTCACAGCACCATCGTCATAGTAACATGCATTGTGGTCGCAGCCACGAGCGGCGCGTTGAGGGAAAGGTTTGATGGTTTTCAGCACGTTGGAAATATAGTTGGCACTAGTGTCAGTGCCGCGTTTCTTATTATTCTCTGCATAGGGAACGGCTGGGTTCTGTATAAGCTCATTCAACGTTTGCAAGGAATTCTGCAAGAGCGAAGAAATCAAGTCCGACTTGAAGGATTTGCTGAAGAGGAGACCCAAATCCAGGATCATTTTGCTTTGGAGGGGGGAGGCTTCTTGACGCGCGTGTTCAAAAAGTTATTTCGTGTTATTGACCGACCGTGGAAAATGTACCCCCTCGGCGTGGTCTTTGGTCTTGGGTTCGATACAAGCTCAGAGATTGCGATACTGGGGATTGCGAGCATTCAGGCTGTACAGGGGACGAGTATCTGGCTGATTCTCATCTTTCCTATTCTCTTCACAGGTGAGTGGCGATGTATCTGCTATTAGAGTTGGCGTTTACTCACGCGTGATAGCTGGCATGTGCATGCTCGACACCACAGACGGGGCTCTCATGATGGCCCTGTACACATCAAAAGCATTCTCAAGAGACGTGGTCGCTATCCTGTATTATTCCATCGTCCTCACAGGAATTACAGTCGTGGTATCAGCATTCATTGGCATAGTCCAAGTCCTCTCCCTAATCCAGAACGTCGCCGACCCTCAGGGGCGATTCTGGGATGGAGTTTCTTCGATCGGCGACCACTTTGACATTGTCGGCGGGAGTATCTGTGGTGTATTTCTCATCGTGGGTCTTGGTTCAATATTCGTGTATAAACCTTGGAGAAGACACGTCGAGAGGCAACAGCAAAGCTTGATTCGACATCCAGAGGGCTCCGTGGACGCTCAGTCACCTGCGCCCTCGACTGAGAGTGAAGGAAACGGATATATTCACGCACAAAGAGTTGTTTAGCTTTTGTGCGTTTTTCTTTGACATACGTGATAGGCCGAGGAGTTTTCCTTTTTCACGGTAACTGGGTAGGTTTGTTGTGTTGTGGCTCCATTCACACTCTAAATGGGAAGTATCAATTTGTATTCAACGTGAAGAGAGAAGGAGGGACTCTCAGTAACTTCGATACCTAGGGTCATAAAGATTGCACCTGGCCACAATTCTTGTCCCCTTTTCTTCTCTTGTCATCATCTTGTTCATGATTTCATCTTCAACAGCTTCGGCACATCCATCGATATCACAACATCCACATCAATAGCATGGTATCAAAAGTGGCATCTTGTATCACCATCGATCGCGCCTATGAGTGAACGAAGTAAGTATATGCTTTTTCTATCTATCTTCTTCCGGACCACAACTAACAACGTTAACTCAGAGTCTCCGGCCCAAGAGGGCCAATCAAGTAACGAGGTTGCTTACATCGACGACGACGACAAGAAAGCCCTGAACATTTCCATAGATGGGAATTTCGTCTCGTTGCCTTTTTTTGAACAGCCAGTGTTCACCAACCCACTGACTTACAGTCATGAGGAAACTACAGCTGGCATGCAGAAAGGTATCAATCAAATCTGGGCCGATGATACGGCTGGTGAACAGGGCAATATCTTTACCAACATGCAGAACCCCCCTCAAGTGCAACAGCTTGTAGGTCAAAGGGCACCACCCAACATCTCCGCACCCGATGAGACTCAATCTTCGAATAATCAACTCAACTCCAGCGCCTTCCTATCTTTTTTAGATGATCAATTGCCTGTGTACCCCAACATCGACGATGACCAAGATCAAACAGAAGGATCTGCTTCGACCAATCAAACAGTCAGTGATCCTGAAAGGGATGACTCTGCTGTTGAAGGTTTTCCACCAACCGCCCCCAGGATTTCCAACGACCAGGATCGTGCGAACGGGGCTATAAAACTTGAGAACCCCGTCACTGAAGCCCCTGCGCCTACGAGTGCAGTGTCGATTGTCCAGAACAGGCAGCGGACTACGGCCCCGATGGCGACGAACACCAGTACCCCCAAGTCTTCACCTACTCCGGTCGTGAGTGCCACGCCTGATGTTAAACCTATTCGTCAGGCCAGGAGCAGAGGTATAAAGAGACCCAGGGAAACCAAGTCCTTGCCTCAAGCAGCAGAACTACCTGCTAATAGAAACGGCCGGCTCGCGGCCAAGAAGGTGAAACATGAGGAGTCCAATGAGGCCAAGCCCCCTCGTTATAGGCCCATTACGCCAAATATTTTCAGACCTAATCAACTACCATGCCAGGTCAATATGCCAAATGGACACCTTCTTCAACCTTTACCGAATCCTGCCTTTGCTGCTACTCCTTCTGAGATGATTCTAAAGTTGAATGATATGATTGCTTCTTTAAAACAGCAAGAGTATGCTCATCAGCAGGGGCAGATGGGATTAGATCCTCGCGGCTTTGCGTCTTCTCACAACGCGGATACCCCTATGCCTCCCCCTGTGGCACCTCAGCAGCATGGTGTTCAGATGACGATGGGAAGTGGTCCTCTTGGTCTGATGTCTTCTCCTAGCCAGAGTCCCACTTCGACTGAGGAACCTCTTCCTCACCTGAACATCCCATTGCGCCCAGGACGCCGGACGCAAAAGTCTTGGATAGATATGGATCCGCCCATAACCGAAGTCACCACGGATCATCCATCCTTGAGCAGACAACACGGTCACGATCCTTCCTTGGGGAACCTTCAGCCTGTGCGCTACCCCGCGATGTACCCGATGAACGTTTCCAGGGCATGTGGCTACAACTATGCCTCGGGCAGCCATCAAACTGGACCCGGACCTACAAGCAGTCAACCAAACATGCCTGCACAATATAGCTACGGTCCTCCTTCGGGGGCTGGCCTGCCCGTGGCCCTCCCTTTCAAGCTCAAGACTCCCATGGCAGATGAGCTTCAGCGCCGTGCCCATGAGGCGGCCATTCGGGCAAGGAACAATCCCGCGATGAATCAGAATAACGTGCCTACGGCAAATGTCCCTAACCCTTCCATGGGGCATCGTCAGCCAAGGGGCAATGGCAATCCCACGATGAATCCGACGAGCAATTCATCCTCCTCGAGTCAGCTGGATGATTTTTTGGCGGAAGTCGACGAAAGGCTCAGGCAAACTAAAGGGCGCTAAGGGCGCCGATCGGACCTTGTATACCGCTTCACAGGTCACCTTGTGTGATAAAAAAGGCTTGGGTAATTTTAGTATAAATTAAATAGCCCTTTGACTAATTCTTTTTTGCACCTTTGTTTATGGTTAGGAGTTTTGTTGTCCCTTGTACCGCCCCCAACTGCTCTGTCACTATTGTGTACGTGCAGTTGTTGAGGCTCTGTCGTGTCGTAGTCTGTTGGAGTGCCCCAGTGCGCATATATCGTCCATAGAAAAGAGAAGACAAGGCTCTCGGTTGTGGAAATTGATATTGTTTCTCAAGATCGAGAATGCGGGGTAGTCCTTTCGTGAAGCCGGCTTGTATCCTCCGAACGGGTCTTTGACCAGGCTGAGTCGTGTCGTGTCAAGGAAAAGAGGATGGATTTGCAGCCTCAGGTCCCCAGTTTCTGAGGCTGATCACTGAAGGCCTGGAGCTAGGGGTTTGAAAAAGAGTCAGATGCGCCCCCGTTCTCGGAAGCGACGCCATCCCTGTCTCTTTGAACTAGTGCTAATCTATGCCTCCCTATAGGTGAATTGCTTATCGCTGTGGTCACTCAAGTACCTCGTGGTATTGATAACACTATGTTTCTTTTTCCGGACCTTTGTTCCAGAAATAAGTCAAGGTGTACGGGCGCTTGAATTAGAAGCATTGTCTTGTTGCTGTTGGCACCAACCTCCTGAGACTTGAGGAGGTTCATGAGCAGTCATTTTGGTGGTAACATACCGCCTTGAAGGCCTCAGGAGAGACAGTATTATGCCCACTGTCGGTCCGTGTTGAACGAGTCCCTACATGATAATGCGCTGCGCCGATCAAGGCTCACTGCAGCTGCAGCCTTGGAGCGGGCGTCCCTGGCGCCCCGCACTGTTTGCCTCGCCAAAGTAGGATAACCCCCAGGACCCCTACGTTCTAGGTTGGAACCCTAGAAACCTGGGGACCCACTGGCTGGGTCAACAACTCGACTCAGGAGTTCTAGCCTTGCTGTTCTCGACGAATCGGATCAAAGGGAATTTCGAAGATTACCCACAGCAGATTGCAACTTTCTTTCAACGAGAAGAAGATTCGACGGACTACTCGTGCTTCGCTTTGTTGTACTTGTCTCGTCTGCTTTGTCACCCGCGGAGTTCTACTCGACCTCGGACTGTCCGTCGTCAAAGAAGAATGTCATCGGAAGTAAAGGGTGTCGAGGTGTCAGACAAATGGTTGAGCGTCAACACGGCCAAGGAGTTGCCAGCCTTGAGAGAGCGGTCTGGAATCAGCACGGCCAGAAGGGGGAATTGCTCAGCACCCTGTGCCATGCAACCGGGTTCGAAATCACTCTTTCCGTGAAATTGATAGGCGCCTGCTTTTACTGGGATGAGACAAAACAATGTCTCTCGTGCTGCAGGCCGGGTATCGGTACTAGCTCCGAACTGTACATTTTATACTTTCCAGTTCCGGGGATGCGACCCTTGCTACTCTTCGAATCCACACTGTCCGGTGCTCCGTGCATCAAATGGTGCCATTCGAGAATGTCTATCGATAGGGTGGCCTATACTGGGGGTACTGTACCTCGACAGCTTTGTTTTGCTGGTGAGGAACAAGACGAGCCCTTCCAGTTTCCGTCGGTGAAGCTGTACTGTGCAGGCGTATCGTGTGTCCGTGGACCCCTTGGTCTGGGGACTTCGGTTGATGGGTGGTGGCGGACGACTAGTGCGGCAGTGAATAGCATTCCCATTCCCTCGCTCGAATCTTGTCATATATAGACCCTTCTTTCCTCCGACGTCGGTTCCCTCCTTTTCTTTTCGATTTCCTTTCAGTTCTTAACGGGACATTGGTTCCTTGCCATACTTTCTCAATCTCTTATACTCTCGAAGGGTGTACCACCTGGTCTTGTGTGGCTCAACAAGATACACCCAACCCACCTTACACCGTACCATCCTCACTCAAGATAGCAAATCTTCTCCTTGGGAGGCCATTCTTTCTTTAATCTACTATATATCATATTCATCACAATGCACGGTTACAGCTCGTCAGAAGAGTCCGACGACCCTCGTCGGCCTCGGGCGCAACCTGCAACCACCAACAACAACGACCAGAAGAAGAAGAAAAAGAAGAAGCTCCCACCTCAAAAGTCCATCAACCGCATTTGGAAGAAGTTCTCTAAGCGCAAGTTTCACAAGGCTCTCGCCGTCCTTCCATTCGACCCCGTGCAACCTCCAGCTACCTACCATTCCAACGAGCTCTTATCGGCCGGTTACGAGCGAGCCGCTGAGGAATGTCGACGTAAGGTTGAGAAGATCATCAAAGAATGCAAGCGAGTGAATATGCGATATCGAGATCCCGGTTGGGATTTGGTGAGTTTATCGTTGTAGTTCGCATGAATTTGACGCTAATGCATTTACTAGGATTGGGATCTCAAGTATGAGAAGGGTCACTGCTTGAATAACCTGGGATCGCAAAAGTTTGAACTCAACAGGACAACGCTGCTCAGCTCAAAGGCGGCTGTTCCCAAGGCCGTCAAGCGCGTGCACGAGATCTTTGAGAATCCCACCTTCATGAAAGATGTTAGTGGTGGTGACGTCAAGCAGGGAAGTCTAGGTGACTGCTGGATCATGGCTGGCCTAACGGCTCTCGCCAGCGTTCCAGGAGGTCTACAGCGGATCTGCGTTGCCCATGACACAAAGATCGGCATTTACGGATTTGTCTTTTATCGTGATGGCGAATGGATCTACTCCATCATCGACGATAAACTCTATCTCAAGTCCCCATTGTGGGATTCTCCCTCTATGCAGAGAGATCTTCTGCAACAGATCGATCGTGAAGATAATGAGAACGTTTATCGCAAGACATATCAGACTGGCTCCAAGGCTCTTTTCTTTGCTCAGTGCAGAGATCAGAATGAGACTTGGGTCCCTCTCTTCGAGAAGGCCTACGCCAAGGCTCATGGTGACTATGCGTCATTGGCGGGTGGCTGGATTGGTGAGGGTGTTGAAGATCTCTCTGGTGGAGTTACTACCGAGCTCTTGACGTCTGACATTCTCGATATCGACGAATTTTGGGATAAGGAGATGTCACGAGTTAACGATGAGTTTCTCTTTGGCGCTTCCACTGGTCTTCTTGAGCATGGCTACGGTGAGCGCAATGGTATCTCCGAAGGACACGCCTATGTCGTCATGGAGGCTCGTACTCTAAAGTCTGGCCAGCGTTTGGTCAAGCTTCGCAACCCTTGGGGCAAGGTCCGAAAGGGTATTTGGGAGGGAGCTTGGAGTGATGGGTCTAAGGAGTGGACTACTGAGGTGCAGGAGGAGATGGACCACAAGTTCGGCAGTGACTCTGTTTTCTGGATTTCTTACGAGGATCTCATTCGGAAATATTCTCACTTCGACCGTACTCGACTTTTCCGCGATCGCGACTGGCGATGCTGCCAGCGCTGGATTGGTGTTGATGTCCCGTGGAAAGCGGCTTACCATGAGAAGTTCCACATTAAGTTGACTCAGGATTCTCCTCTTGTTCTGGTTCTTTCACAGCTTGATGGACGATACTTCAAGGGTCTCCACGGGCAATACTCCTTCCGTCTGCACTTCCGACTCCACTACGAGGACAGTCCTAATGCCGAGGACTACATTGTCCGATCTCACGGCAACTATCTCATGGAGCGTTCTGTTTCTGTTGAGTTGCCTGATCTTCCTGCTGGCAACTATGTTGTCTACCTCAAAGTCACTGGCGAGCGAGACTCTAATGTTCAGTCTGTTGAGCAGGTCGTCAAGCGCGAGGCTGCTGACAGGACTGAGAACGAGAAGCTTGCTCAAGTTGGCTACGCCTACGATCTAGCTCATAGCAAGGCTTGGGATCACATGGACAAGGTGACCAAGCTTCGTCAGAAGAAGGATCAACAAAAGGCTTCTGCCTGTCGACAGAAGGAACGTCGCCGAATGTGGGAGAAGCGCTCCACTAACCGCGACGTCACTAAGCAACAGAGCAAGAAGAACCTGGACAAGAGAAAGCGTCGTCGCGCAGAGTGGGAGGCTGAACAGAATCGTCTCGATGAGGAGTTCAACGCTAAGGTTAAGGCTGAGCGCGAGCAGATGAAGAAGGAGAGACTTGCTAAGGCTGAGGCGGAGAAGGCTGCTGAAGCTGAGAAGAGAGCTCAAGAGGCTGATGATGAGGCTTTGAGCAAGAAGACTGAGGAGGTCAAGATTTCAGGTGATAAGGATGAGCCTGTTGTCGTTGATGAGCATCACAAGGATCATGACGATGCGGTTATTTCTGTCTCGACTGGATCGCCTCACTTGACTCCCAAGTCTATGGACTCAACCGCCGAGGGTGCTGAAGAGAAGCAGGAAGTTCCACCAGTCAGTGGAGGACCTCCCGCTCCCGTTGAGGAAGAAGAGCCTCTTCCCATCCGCCCTCGACCAGCCTACGACTCCGCAGGCGAATCATCCGATTCTCCCGTTGAAGACTGGGAGGCTCTTTACAGCAGCGACGACATGGCCCGCAAGCCTCGCCTCACCCAAGCCGGCCAAGCCGCCGCCCAAGACGACTACGACTCGGAGGAAGAAAAGATGCCCGAGCCCTGGAACGCCATCTGCATCGTCGGCGTGCGCGTGTACTCCAAAGACGAGAACCTCGAGCTGCGCGCCGTCATGGAAGGCGGTGAGCTTCTAGAGGGCGGCATGGGTTCCAAGGGCGCCGCAGATCTCGACAACGCTCAGTCCAACGCGGGCGGTGGACGAGCCGACGACAAGGATGCTTCCAAGACGAAGCAAGATGACGACAGGTCGTATCCCCCTGTCATCCGCAAAGATGGTAAATACGTGGAAGATGAGAATACCTCTGGGGAGAAGTATTCTTCTATTCAGAGCTATTTCCACATTGACTCTGCTTTTACAACGAGGGTTAATTCTCCAGCGCCGACACCTTATGAGCATGATCGGAGGTTGGAGTTCCCTTCTGCCAGCCGATAAGGCTTGATTATGGAATTTTGTTTGAGATTAAGAGAGCGCACTAGAGATTCTAGAATGATCATGACTCGAGGGTATACGGTATCGAGATGATTTAGATTATAGGTTAATATTTGATGCTTTGGGAATAGGACGGATGGAGGATAGGCGCAGGTGTTGGGATTCTTTCAGGATTGATGACATGAAGTTTTTTAGCAGAGATATCAAGAATGTTTTGAACAATGAATCACAATTACAAACAGACAACCTTGTGTTTCTACACAGTTGTGAAATTATGCCATTTTGAGTCGATTGATGTGAGGCTTGCGACAAAGTAACACAAATGGCGGCATCAGCCTTTCCACGTGCAAACAAAACAAACAGGAATGGAAATTCCACGTACCAGGTCGCAAACAGAAGGACAAACTGCAGGTCCTGAGACACACGAGACAGCCTATAGCGATTCGCTAAACCTGCCTAGACCCGCTGGGTTAGTCCCTGAAATCACGAGTCAGCTCCTGTAACCGAGCTTTTTGGAGGCGTCAGCCGCCTAGAGTGTGTGGAGCCTTCATGGAAAGTGGGTGCGATAACGGAAGCTTATCGCACCCAAGTTCCGTCATCGTCAAGCTGCCCCGTCCCGTCCGTCTCTTATCTTTACCTTTCTTCTTTTCATCTCGTGTAATTATTACCACTTATTTTTCTTGTATCATCTATTACCATCGCTCCCATCATGTAGTCATGAGTGAATCCTAGTATCTAACATTACATAACATTCATCATGGCATCTTCTTCTTCTAAAAGCTCTTTGCGCCGTAGTCATGGCGACTCTTCCGGAGCCTCGTCTGGACATTCGCATCCACGATCAGCAACACAATCTCGACTTTCTACCGCGCCGTCCATCGATATCGACACTCTCGTTAACCACCTCCTCGTCGCAAAACGATCGCTTTCTTCTATGACTCTTGTTCTTCGTGCGAATGAGATCGCGAATGATGCTAGGCAGTCACATGATGATGTATCCATCCTAGCTGCGCAAGCGGGCTTTCTTCGAACTTCTATACTCGATCAGGCTGCGATACTTGTAAGAACAAGGAGGAGCTTGCAAATCACTTATGAGTGGGGAAAGAAGGACTTCCGAAAGCTTGTCAAGTCGATGGACTTGGTCGACGGGCAGCTTGATCATACCATGGAGATGCTGCGTGAGACTGGGGTTGAAGGTGTTTTCAGACCTCAGGGTGAAGCGAGACGAAGTCTTCTTGACTTTATCGATGAAGGAGGCGTGGATGGAGTGCGCGAGGCGATGAAGCAAAGCATCCAGGAGCTACAGGTAAGCTTCCCAACTGAAGCTATCGCCAATCATCCGCTGACAAAGACAAGGCTATTCAGCAATCTTTTGATGGAGATCTACTCCGTTTCGACAACGATATCCGGAACCTGAAGAAGGTGGTCGCCGATACGCCCAGCATACAGGATATACCCCAAGGCAATAACCCATCGACCGGCGAGATCCTCGAGAGCTTAGTCGACCATTCAGCGAACATGGCTCAGCTCCTAGCATCGCTGACCCATCACTTCGACATGTGCGTCACCGCGATCCGAACAACCGAAGGAGGCGTAGCTCTCGCTCGCCGTAGAGCTGCCGAGGTTACACAATCCCAAGGAAACGACGGGGTCTCCATATCAGGCGTCATCGCCGAACAAGAGTCTAATGTGTCCGACCTCGAACCCAAAACGGCGAAAGACCGAGCTGAGATGTTAAAAGTCGTCGTGCAAGACGCACGCGAGGTTGACGACGTAGTGCAGGAAATACAAGAGCGCCTCACGGCAATGGAGCAGGATTACACAGTGCTGCAGGAACAGCATGATATCTCAAAACAGGCCTACACAGGCATGCTACAGGCATATGCCATCTTGGGCGATATTGGCGATCGACTCGCTGATTACCTCGCGGCCGAGGGGGACTTTAAAACACGATGGGATATGGAGAAGGAGAGCGTCTTTGCCAAGTTACAAGAGATGCAGCAGCTCAAGGACTTCTACGAACGCTACGCAAGTGCGTATGACAGTCTAATTCTCGAAGTCGAGCGCCGTCGCGCAGTAGACGATCGCGTGCGCAGTATCTGGCGCAAAGCACAAGAAAACGTGGATAAGCTCCTCGACACAGATCGCCTATCGCGCGAGGCGTTCCGACAGGATGTAGGCGAGTTTCTGCCGACGGATTTATGGGCGGGTATGCAGGGTTCTGCGAAGAATTGGACTGTTGTGAAGGATGGTGAGGATGAGGGTGAAGGAGAAGTTCAGCCGCTGAGGAGGAGTGTTGTTGAGGCGGCGAAGGAGAGACTTGCGAGGGCGGGGGAGAGACAGGGAGTGAGATGATGGTGATGGGATAGATATGTACGATTGGTATTAGTAGCTGGGACGGCGTTTGGATAGGGTGGTTATCTGGTTCTTGGGAATAATACTCCACATATTGCTATTGCTTCGAGTTTGGATTCATCTGATGTCTGTGGTGTTTTGATGGAGATGTAGCAAGACAACGCAGTAGCTCCTAGTATTCCTTGCTATACTTGCGCAGAAGGTAGGGTGCCCTGATAAATAATCATTTTAGTTTTCAAACGATAGACATTTGTGACGGCTCAACGGCAGCTAATTTAGTTGCAGCTATAAGAAGTTGTCTTGAGGCGTGTTGCTTTGATACTAAATACTTTTATGATATCCGGGTTATCTCCAGAGAATCGTGCACGGGCTATAACCACAGTGGGCTGTCTTTGTGACCCGTGTGTAGATCTTGGAGAAGATGCAGGCGCTTGTTTTGTTTTTCTTAGATGGAGACAGGTCACCGAGTTTCTTTTATTGTAATCTTCACTTAAATTACAAAACCATAAGTTCTCGTGACAAAATAAATTAAGTGGTGGCTATGCTAAGATCTTAAAATGCTCAGTAGTTATTTTCATAAAGATCGTGATGATTCAGTAATTACTCCATCCATGTCGTGTCATTATTCCGGCCGTTTCTCATTACACACATAAAAGCCTAAAAGAAACCAAATTTGCGCCGTGATCAATTCCGTTATTTCAAGTCTTCGTTTGGACTGTTAAAACAATCTCCAGAGCTACATGCAGTCTCAGGGTTAAGATCATCGGGTTTCATGGATGATAAGAACTCTGTCACTGAACTCATAATAAGGGCTTGAAGATCGTCTTCATCGGTAGGAACCATATCTGAGAAAATGGGCCTCAGCTTGTGATACATGTCTGAAGTGATATCTGGGTTGATGGTGGCGATGTTGCTGAGTACATCGGCGAGCATGTGAGTTGCTCGAGACATGGAGCGAGCTCCTGTTCCTCCAAGTGTGTTGACGGAGTCTTTGACTGTGTTGTGTAACTCCATTGTGATGGTGTAGACATGGTTGATAAGATTTTGGCTATCTTCCTGGGTGAGATCAAGAGTCGGAGTCCTGTCAAGAATGGAGACTGTTCGGGACAGTGTTGCTCTGATGCTGTTCATCTTGCGAACTACTTTATGTACAGCCTTGTCTTTCGACAGCTTTCCGTTTTGAGTAGCCTCAACAGCAGACTCTGGAATAATTATCAGCAACGGGAATGTGAATGCGGGCATGTTGTTCGTACCAATGTCATCACACCTGTTCTTGATCTTCCCAGCAACACGATCTACCAAGCTGACCAAGTTCAAACTCTTGCGGCTGATTGAGCGCTTGACGCGAGATGCAGGCTCTTTCTTTGATAGAGCGGCAGTGACGCCTATGCGAGGAGTGGCATAGTCGAGCAGTCGACGAGCCTCAAGTGTCTCATCTTTGACGATGACTGTCTTGAGCACAGGGGCAGCCAAGACACCAGTGAAGAGTGTCGCTGTGAGAAAGATTGCCAACTTCATGATGAACAGTAGTAAGGAATTCCGAAGTAAAAGAAGAAGAGGAAGAAGAAGAGCTGCTGGAGCTGATGAGATCTTGTCACTAAGAGGACATCACAGCCTTATACTCTCTCGAACAAGCCCCAAGGCTTGACTTGCGCCCATCAACAGTACATCATTGAACGCCGATCTTATCCTCTTTCTACAGAAACAAAAGGCTTAACTCTAGTTATCGCTAGAGAGCGGGAGGATCTGCAAGTTCCTGAGGCAAAACCTTAGATTGGGCTGTAACATTCCCCCTGCGTTCGGGGAGAAAGAAAAACACCGGGCCTGCTCACGCCAAAAGCTGCAGCTCTGGAGCTGGGTGTTTTCTTTCCGGCCAAGCCTGCTCCTCGTACAAAAGATCTTGGCGGTAGATCAGAGAGTTTGGTGTAACGCAGTCTTGAGTTTTCGCTGAGCGGTCTGGTACAGCCCTCAGGGGGTATAAATGTAAAATCGGTACTTCTTACTAAGAAATTCAGTGGCCAATCTTCACTGGTCTAGTTATAGATCAGCCCAGTATTATCTCTATCTATATACTGAATCTGCAATATCTTATTAGTCTCTTTAATTCCGTTGTGGCAAAAAATACCTATAAAATCGCGGAAATTCACATTTGTAACCCCTGCGGACTGTATCGATGAGGAGATGGCGATCGCTGCGATCCATGGCTAGAGATGTGGTTCTTATTGGAGTCTGGACTGAAGAGCATGACGGCAGTATTTCAGATCGGTGACGACTGATACCCCATGAATATCTACTGTATCATCAAATCACTCCGCCTCCCGGGGGTCTCATCAATCCCTACTAGCCATGACAGATAATCGTCTTTTCACATTCCCACCCCTGTCTTAACGTCGCAGATCTGAAAAAGCCAACTACCGGATTAGTTAACCCCCAACCCGATAAGCTTCTCCCTGAGACAGCCAACATTCCTCCCCCTTTCACTCTGCACACTCATTGCCGTCTAGACATTTCGTGTTCGGCCGCTACAGTTTAAGATTGAATCATAGATCTCGGTTGTCTCGGCAGGAAGTGAGCTGTCAATTCGTTGCTGAAGATGAGGCTTGATTAAATGACTGCTTTCGGAATGGTGGACAGATGGTGGACGGGAAGCGAGGAGCCACCATCTGTCGTGGACAAAAGAAGTTTAGGTATCTTGATGGTCGGGAATTAGATCCAACTTAACTTTGACGGCAATAGGGACTTCGGGGTTTGGCATGTTCATATTTCTGTAGGGGGCATATGAGGTTGAAGATAGATGATGGACTGTTATTCAGCATGGTGAGCTATTCTCCTCCATCAAGCAGCCTCAAGTCACGCTGCAAGGAATGTAGTCTACTGTTGTCCTCTTCTTCCCGTGGACTTTCAAAAGGACAGCGGTCCATATTCGTATCTCTCTGATGCCGGCCAAGATTTCTCAATGGATCTGTGCATTAGAGGAGCAGATCTCTTCAATCCTGACCTTAAAGGCGTCTAGTTCGTCGTCGTCTCATCACCAAAAGGTTTTCGTCCGTATACAACCGTCCTATAAATCGTCAGCAAAACCACAGCCGCTCCTCCAATAAGGGCACAACTCACGTCTCGACCCATGCACATTTACTCTTATCCCTCATCTCCTTACGATACTGCCCCAACAACACTTCGACCTCCTCTCTGTACCACCCAAGCAGATCCATGAGCAGTAAATTCGCATACCCTTCGATACTCTGCTCTAGCGCCTTTTGGAACAGTTCTCCTGCTTGTCTTTGCTTTGGATCGCTGGGCCATGAGTGTATGGGTGCTTTGATCTTCTTTTCGACAATGTCGACGAAGCCTGCTGCTCTGAGATTGTCGCGCATCTTGTGGCCTTTGCAGATGTCGAATGAACGGCCCGTTTGCTCACCGGCGCGGTAGAATGCGTCTGCCCAGACGTTGAAGACGTGCTCGGGAGGCAGCTTGACGTGATCGGACTGGATCTTGACGTCCATTTCTAGATCTTGGATCCAGCCTCCTGGCGCAAGGTGGGTATATGCCTTGCTATACAGCTCGACCCAGTCGGGAACACTGCCGTACATGGCGCGAATGTGAATAAAGTCGAAATGATCCTCAGGCCACGTCCAGTGGAGCAGACAATCGTCAATGACGAACTTGACGTTTGGAGGAACCACGACTGGTTGAATAGGACTTAGATCAGTGCCTGTAACTTCAGCCTCTGGGTGTTCATCTCCAAAGTCGATTGCCCAGATCCCCGTCCCCGTGCCGATATCCAACACACGTTTCGGTTGGTCTTGAATAGGCGCAAGAAACAATTCCTCGCCGAGTGTAAAGAACAATGCGGCATGTGTGAGATCCAGACCCTCATTCTGCTTCTCATCATTAGGCGCCCAATACCCAGTCGACTGAATATTCTCATATGTCCGTCCGTAACGCTTTCGGTACGCAAGAATACTGCTGGTTATCGACACCGTCGACATATTCTCAGGGCTCGGCTCGCCATCCTCATCGTCAATCAAATTAGCCAGAACCCGCTCGTGTGGTTCAAATTCCGGCGACGCGGATTCGGAATATACCAAAGCTGGTGGTCCCATTGTGTTGGTGGCTTGCTCAACGCACGTTTTTTCCCTGCCGGTAGATCAAGTTAGATTAAAATAAGAAGGGAGAAAAAGGACTCAGATTGTTCAGTGGTTGGGCACTGCTTGTTCTTTTACGTACATCATGCAGAGATGATCCAACTATGGAGTAATGATTTTCGATGCCCCGCAGGGATCTGAGTCTGAGACAAGATGATGTGTCTCATTTTCAGAAGCACGATGAAGTGTTCGTCACAGCCTCACAGGGATATCACAGACATACAGGAGCTAAATACAGGAACTGCGATGAGTAATCACGCGCTGGTAGTTATTGATGCCATGAAATGACGCAAGTTTGGTTCAAGATATTCGTATCATGGATCGAAGACTGCTTCGTCGTTACTCTGCTACTAATGACGATCATTCTCCAGGAGATCAATTAATCCTCTGAGGGTTCGAAACAGGGAGTGTGGACAAAGGTTCAGCTGAAAGCCCTCCAAAAGCAATGTTACCAGGCAGCAGTCTGAATTTTCTTCCAATCTTTGTGAATTACTTGAGCCACTCCAATCACATTTCATGATACACTGCAGCAATGTGCAAGACCGGAGTCAAGCTTACCTACGTACGTGGAGGCCCACCAATTGTGCAAAACAAGAGAAGCAGGCTGCCAATAATAAGCAGCTGTGAGCAAGGTATTGAGACAGATACTCGTACGTAACACAACCATTCCTTTGACCTTGGAAGGATTGGATGCAAAAGTAATATCTCGTGCATCAATAGCCTCGACTAGTGATTTCAATTCAAAGCAATCGGCATTGTAACAATGACACAAGACCGCGGGCTTATCTCTAACCTTGAGATAAAAATCACTTCAAGTATACCAGCTAAAGAGCTTCGGGGTATAGCGCTCAGCCCAAGACATTCGGAGTTGAGCTCCGATGTCTCGGCCCCCATACCGGGCCGTGTTAATTGCCTATTCAGGCAAGGCACTCAACACCTCCACCAACCACTTCATAACCAGCTTAATTCTTCAACATATAACTTCACTGAAAAGTACAAAACAGATTCCTCAAATATCTCACATTGAATACCCCCACAGGAGGCTACCCATAAGTAAATATCTACATCAAATGAATAATATATACCCCCCTCCTAGGGAACAAACAACAGCCCCAAAGAATCTTATACACACACATCACCACTTACACTCAAGCAGTGCAAGCAGGAGCGTCAGCAGTGACGGTGACGTAGTGGGTCTCAGCAGCAACAGTAACATATGAAGTCACGACAGTGTTGCTACCGGCATTGTTGTAGTTGTTGTTGCCACCAGCGTTGTTGTTGGTGCCCTTGGAGCCGGATCCAGACTTGTCAGATGAGCTCTTTCCAGTGGGCTTAGGCACGGGGTAAGCATTGCCCTGCGTCTTAGTAACTGCGGCTGTGTTAGCGGCTGCGGAAATTCCTTGGGCCGTGTTGCTGGGTGTCGCGGGCTGGGTGTCGTACTCATCACCATCGTCGGTAGGGCACTCCTCATCATCATCGCCAGTCTCGGGCTCCTCATCCTCGTCGTCACAGTCCTCATCGCCACCCTCGTCAACGGGCTCATCGTCATCGCAGTCCTCGTCGTCGCCGGCATCAGGGGCAGCAGTGGGCCCGGGAACAGCGGTGGTCGTCACACTCTCGAAGATGGGGCCGAGGGCAGAGGTAACAGCGACGGCCTCGAGAGTGGTGGCGGGCTTCTCAGCGGCAGGGGCGGAGGTAGCGATAGGGGCAGAGTCAGCGGAAGAAGGCTTGGTGGCACCAGAGCCGGAACCAGAGCCGCCGACGACAAAGTCAACGCAAGACTCGTAGGTCTGGTCGATATCAGGAGCATCCCAGAACCACTGGAGAACACAGTCTCCAGCCTTGGTGCACTCACCACCCAAGCTCTCAGGAAGAGTGACGCTAAAGGCAGTGTTGTTGGGGTTAAGACCCGAGTTGGAAGCATAGTTCTCAAACTCGATAAGAGGCTCTCCAATCAACTTATCAGTGGAGGTCTTGACAACGGAGACGTTGGCATAGCCAGTGTGGGGAGCAGCAATGTTGATGTCAAAGTCAATCTTCTCACCGAGCTTGTAGCTCTGAACATTGTCCTTGTTGTCATCGAACTGGAAACCCTTGCACAACCAGAGGTTGCAGTCCTTGGCGTCAAAGTTGGATCCGACGACCTGCTTGATGCCCTGGACGTTGCCGTTGATGTCAGCGCTCTGCTGGTAGAAGGGCTGCTCACCGCAAGCAGCCTTGAAGGCGTTGCCGGGCTTGCGGGGAGGAGGAGATTTGACGAAGCCGTGGGCGGCAACGAGGGGGAGAAGAGTAAGAAGGGCGGCGGCGTTCTTCATTTTGGTGGTAAGTTTTAAGTAAATAAAAACGACTTGGGTAGTTTTTGAATTGATTCGTGAGAGTCTCTAGGACCAGATGTAAAGTTGTTAAAAGAGTGGTTTGTGAATTGAACGGCCGTCAAGGCTCTGAACGAAAGTGAATATTGGAATGAAAGTGAAGTACAAAAAAGTACAAGAAAAAAGAATGGCGAATCTGGTCCTTCGAGGTCCGTGAAAGAATAGAGGTTGAGAAGAGAGGAGAAGTGACCAAAGCGAGGGCGATCAAGTTGGATATATACTCGAAACTACCCTCGGCGGATGACTTCTACACAGGGTTTAGCGATGGGGATCTGATACTCGGCGTCTGAGGCGAGGCGGTGGACCGTGGGCCTCGCTCCGTAGTCAATCTCGTTGATGTTGGTGATCCTTGTCGTTCAGTGTAAGTCGGACGGGGGTTGTTGACGGCGGCAATGAGTTGATGCTGGGGTTTAAACTACAAGCGCCGGTCTAGAATAAAGCAGATCATGTTACTCTATCACCTTCTTCTTTATTCTTGAATTTATCTCTATCCTTCGAACCAAATTCACATCTACTATGATTCTCTGTTCATATAAACATGTTTAGTTTCTCGTCAAAACATGTCACTCATCCCGTTTCGTCTCTCCAAACCAAACACTTACATCTCCTCCCCCCTTCTCTCAATGTTTCTAAGCGATCAGTCCCATGTCTTACACCGTCGCCAAGACCCGACTTCACCGGAATTCGAATCTGCCAAAAGACAATTCGTCCGGCCTGTCAACCGCTCTTAGGTCTTCCCCACTGTATCTATCAACCCCTTGTCAGGGCCTGTTTGGAGCCAGCGCAAGGGGCGCTAAGATCATTGGTGGAACATCCAACGGCTGTGTTTGAGCCTCAAGATGGAATGATAGAAAATGTCATGAACCGCCGAGATTAATTAAAGAGGATTATTCCGGTGTTTGTCGCTTATTTATAATGACCAACTCCTCATATTCTTCACATAAGACTATCACAATACTTACAACATCTTCAATTAGATATTTTTGTATACAGATATTTCGCATCTAATTCGACGATTTAGTGGCTTCAGCACTAACAACAAGCATAACATCATCGCGATAGCATAAAGCCCCCCTGTAAAGTGGATCATCCCAGCCCTGTATCCCCCTCCAAACAAACGCTTCTCATCCACGGAAAAACTCTCCTCCAAAACTTCGAAACCCGTCTCCGACAAACACCAACTCCCCTGTTTCAGGATGGCATGCGGCCAAGGAACGTCGCCTATGCATAATAATAAACATCGTCTATTCTTCCGCCTACAATTAATTAGTCCTTGACAAGCCGGAAATCGGCAGACAACCGTGCCAGGCCTGAATAGACGAAGTGTCCCTTGGCAAGGTGATTCTTGTATTTTCGGATTCAGGGACATGTCACTGCGGAATAGTGTAGATGAAGTTAATCAACTCGAGACGGTTTAATAGATCTTTCGTCAATTCATCAGTTTTACAAACTCATTAATGTCTCTCCATCACGGCATTGCAGTTCATCCCTTCCCCCACGTGGTGAAACATGCAAGCCCAAACACTATGCATTTTCCATCCCAACATCTCGTGATTCAGCCCATCATCATCATCCGATAAAGCAAACAAAAAGAACTTATTCCTGAGATCATAAATCTAGATACAAATTTTGTTTCATGACATACATGAGCTTTAAATCGGCTCATCACGAGGCTCAATAAGAACCTCATTAACAGCAACATGCGGCGGTTGACACACAGCATAAACAATAGCGCTAGCAACCTCCTCAGGCTTAAGAACCTCGGCACCCGTAGGTTCACCGTACTTCTTCAGCGCCTCCTGGTCGGTCGACATGCCCAACAGGTCCGTCGCCACATTTCCAGGCTGCACGGCCGTGACCCGTAGACCAGAGCCTGCAGTCTCCAGACGTAGCGCCTGGAGCGTCGCTTCGACGAAGAATTTACTCGCCGAGTAGACGCCCAGACCCGGGAAGACCTTGCGGCCGGCGTCGGAGGAAATAGCCACAATGTGGCCTGCTCCTCGGGATAACATGCCTGGAACTGTGGATGACAGGCAGTGTAGAAGACCCTTGCAGTTGACGTCGACGGTGCGCTCCCACTCGTCGGTCTGGTTATTCGCCATCATGGTGAAGTACATTACACCCGCGCAACTAACAAGGATATCAACCGGCCCAAGCTGTTCAGTAGCCTCTTTCATAAGAGACTCCACCTGAGCCTTATTCGTGACATCCGTCTTGTGAATAAGAACCTTACCGCCGTAGACGCTGATCTTCTTCTTGACGCCTTCGAGGGCTTCAGTTCGACGAGCTGCGACTGCAACGTGTGCGCCTTCTTTGGCGAGACCAGCTGCTACTGCGGCGCCGATTCCGGAAGATGCACCTGTTACAACGGCGACTTTTCCTGCGAGGCGGCCCTTGCGGCACTTTTTGGCGACGCCGTTGACTTGTTCGCGACGGGGAGGGCGGGAGAGCCAACCGCGGGCGTAGAAGTGTCGCATGTAAATCTCTAAAAGACCGTCGTTCATCTTGGGACGAGGGACGTCGTACTTGTCGAGTGTAGGCTGTGTCTTGCCATCTTTGAGAACGATGACTGACTTGAGGACTTCCACGCTGGGCATGCCACCACGAAGAATGTCGACTGTGAAAGGATCGTCGCCGGTCTTTCTGTTACCTCGCTTCTCCCACCACAGCGCAACCCAATCGTCCCAAGGTAGAGTCTCAGTAGGGTAGCCCAGCTTAGCTAGGGATGCAAACAATTCTCCGGAAGGAACGGGAGCAGGGTCACCGAGATGGTACATAGTCTGCTCGGTGTCGTTGGTGTGGTTGGCGAGAGTGACGATGGCGTCACTGACAAAGTCCACGGGGGTCATCTCGATATACCAGCCCTCAACATCAGGAGCTCGACCAAGTTGAAGAGACTCAACGAGAATAGCGTTAATCAAATCCCAAGCGTTCGTTGAACCAGAGACACTGTGGCCAGAGATGGTTCCAGGACGGTATACACGCACAGGAATACCACGACGGCTAGCCTCGTTGACGAGCTTCTCAGCAACCCACTTTGTTTGACCATAACCATCCAGCAGCTTAGTAGGAACATCGTCAACATCGATGACAGTGTTCTCACACCAGCCAGTATGCGAAGGTGGAAGCACGCCGTTAGTCGAAACGTGATGAACAGTAGCGCCACTGCGGCCAGCAAGACGAAGAATCTCGCGTGTACCCATGACATTGGCATTTCGCAGCGCAGCATAAGGATAGACCAGGTTAACGGTTGCAGCAGCGTGAACAATAACCTGCACACGAGTCGCCAGCTCATCAAAGACATCAGGAGCAAGACCCAGACGCTTTCGGGTAAGAGTACCAGGCAGAATCTCAATGCGCTCCAGAAGATAATCCTCCCAAAGTCCAAGATCGATCAAGTTCTTTCGAATACGGGCCATACCAGCGGGTGCACAGTCTTCGACGGGTTCAGGGAATCGCACGAGACAAATAATCTGTGCGTCTGTAGAATCGACCAAGTTCTTGAGGAGGAAAGCACCTAGGTAACCAGTAACACCAGTAAGGAGAATAGTCTCGGCATCTCTGAGTGCACGCATAGGCGTACCGTTGCCCTGAATATCTTCGGGGAGTACTGAGTCTGCGCGAAGAACAGCGGGAAGATCGGCCTGCACAGCAGCAGTGTGGCCATCACGAGCAGCCTTGATAGCTGAAACATGTCCTTCTAGAGTAGGTGTTCCAGCCAAAGGAGCCAAAGGAACGGGAAAGCCGAAAGTCTTGGTAAGACGGCCAGCAAGGTCAGCGAGAGCCAGCGAATGACCTCCCAGGTCGAAAAAGTCGTGCTTCGGTGTGATGACGCTAGCGGGCATGTTAAGCGACGCAGCCCATAACTGAATGACAGTCTCAGTCTTGACCTTGATGTTATGCTCCTTCTTCTTCTTCTGCGCAGGCCTAGGTGATCTCGGAGATGGAGGTGCAGGTAGAGCCTTGAGATCGACCTTACCGGAGACACCGTGTGTAGGAAGCTCCTCCAGCTCAACCCAGACTGAAGGAATCATGTAGTGAGCGAGATGGTCGGTGAGAGCACGTCGAGCGACGGGGCTGTAGCCATATTCATCGACGAGAGGAATGGTTCGATCTCTAGTCTCGCCCTTCTCACGAACAATGTAAGCAACAATCTGTCTCTCCAGGCCCTCACCGTGAGCCACGACCGCACAGTCACGAACAGCGAGATGCTTTCGGATAGCGCTCTCAACGGCTCCAGGCTGGACGGTATAACCACGAGTCTTAATCATGCCGCCAACTCGGCCAGTAATCTCCAAGAGCCCATTAGGAAGAATGCGAGCCAGATCACCAGTTCGGTACATGCGCGCGTCCTTGTCTCCAGCGAAAGGATCAGGTTGGAACGCCTTGGCTGTTGTTTCGGGCAAGTTGAGATATCCTCGTGCTAGAAGTTTACCACCAACGTAAAGCTCTCCGCTATCACCTTGATTGACTCTGTTGCCGGCCTCATCGAGAACATATGTATGCTCAGGATCTGTTGGAGGACCAACAGGACACACCCTTGTGTCAAAGTCAACGAACGTTCCGATATCTCCAACAGCAGTCTCGTGAGTCTCGCAAGCACTGTAGACGTTGAGAAGACGTGTCTCAGGAAGAGCATCCATTGCACGACGCACAAGATCTGTAGTGACGACCTCACCATTTAACCACAGCGAGCGAAGATGAGGAAGCTGCTCGCCCAGCTTGGGATGCCGAGATAGAACTGTCGCCAAAAGTGTAGGTGTCATGAGGGTATCGGTAATGCGCCATTGTGAAAGAAGCTCAACAAGAGCAACAGGATCGTAGCTGGCGTGGTCGGGAATAGCGACAGTTGTGGCACCCCGAATCAGAGGTCGAAGCATCTCCCAAATGAAAAAGACATTGCATGCCACCCTGTCACCGGGCTTGAGATCACTGACAGCAAATCTCAAATCGTAGGAGCGAACCGCCGCCCTGTGGGGATTCATAATACCCTTGGGCTTTCCCGTCGTACCAGAAGAATACGACACAAACAGCAATCGCTCCACATCATCATCTTCTGGCAGTGATCTCCTCTCATCCAGATGAGGTGAAATCTCTCCTCTAGCCAACTTGTCGGGACTATCGACAACAATAACCGGAGTTTCAGAAGTGAGATTGCCCGAATACTCAGATTGAGTAAGAATGACAGTTGGTTTCGCATCTTCAATGACATCTCGCAAAAGGCCAGCAGGGTACGCAACCTCTAGCACCAAGAACGCACCACCGGCTCTGAGGGTAGCGAGAGCGGCGACAACGTAGTCTGCGCTTCTGCCCATGAGAACACCGACGAGATCATCGCGACCAACACCGTAGTCACGCAATCGCTCAGCTAGCGCCCAGGTTTCTCTGTCGAGCTCTGCGTATGTGAGGGATCTCTTCTCATCTTCGAGGGCCACGGCATCTGGAGTTGCTTGGGCCTGCTGCTCGAAGAGAGCAGCGAGATCCTTGTTGACATCGATAATTGACATGATGCCAGGTAAGTTTGTGTGAAAGTGAATGTGAGGGAGAAGGGAAGGTAGTTGTATGAAAGGGTAGGTAGAGATGAGATGAAGAGCGGTGGGTGGGTCACGCGACCACCACTGGGCTAAAAGAGATGTCGGTGACGGGTCCGGTAATGTCTGTCTATCCCCAACAATTGCCTCCCACGTACGTACAATACGTATAGTACGGAGTAGATGATACCTTTTCTGGGGTCTCGGTAACGTTAGTCTGTGATCCCCAAGCGAGGTGTCCTTCCTATCTCTTACTCTTGTAACAGTAGACACTTTTCAAGCTGCCATATCCTAAGGTTTGTGGGGGTTGAAAAAAGGCCAGCAAGATAACACCTAGCTGTTGTGCTACAACACCGGTCAAGGTCAATTGAAGATAAGAATGAAAAAGATAAAGATCCAGAGACTATCACCAAGTCTCTAGGTTTTTAAGAAGAAGCCACTTGGAAGCAAGGAGTAGCATTTTATTCACAATACCAGCCAGTGCATCAATCAATGTCAGGGCGGTGCCAATTGACATGCCCCCCCACGTAGCCATGATTGGACTGCCCTAAAGACAGTTCAGGCCTAGCTGCCCGCCAATTTTGGGACCTGGAGGGGGAGGGGGGACTCCATCGTGGCCCTGGAGAAGGTATCAATGGAGGGGAATGGAAGCATGTCTTTGGTTCTCTCGTATTTTCTTGAAATTCATGTCTCTGTTAATATTGCGATGTTCAATCGCTGAAACATAATCTTGAAAAGTTTTGATCCCTGTAGGAAAGAAACAAGGGACTTCTCAACGAAACCAAACATTTGGGCCACTTTCACGTGCTAGAAACATCTTTTACAGCACCCCTGCTTCTGTCTCATAGCACCAATCGGAACTCCCCTAGCGACGTTACAGGGTAATCTTCAATTAGTTACCATACTTCAAGATATTTTCAACATCAACTTGACGAATTGTTACAGGGTTTATGTTACCGTTACAGACTCAGTTTGATAAAGCATTGCTGGAAAGAAAGAGTGAACAGCCTATAGCCATACGTGATAACACTTCCAGCCGCAGGATGGTTATGCACAATGTGTTAATCCCAGCACCTAGGCCTGGATCATTCCTCCAAAACCAAGTCACCTGCATATCAATTGCGGGATTATTCGAGAGTTCGTACTATTCAAGCTACTCGTCACACGAGATCGACCAAATTAGCACGTTCACGCTTCGGATCTCGCAGGGCATACAATCCCAACTTGTTCTCCCCGTTCCCTCCACTGATATCAACATATCGCCTCATCACCAGTCCTATCCTATTATCTGACCGAACTGCCAACGTGTCACCACCCTCTTTTCCAACTTTTACAACCCCATGGCTCCTAGAACCGGAGTACTTTACCCTCGAAAGCCTGTCCACATCGCGATTCTCCCCGTCGTGCACCGCCCTGATTGGCGCCGACGACCCGAAGCAGAGGGGTCGGACCATCGCCACTATTTGTCGAGCATTACCGCTTTCATACTCGTGCATGACGCTCGGGGAGTCTATTTTCTTGGAGGGCCAGCGAATCAGGGTGGATGTGATGAGCTTCTTTGAGGCACAGGATGCGCCCTGGACTTTTCTTACCCTGTCGGAGTTTGATCATGGAAGAGTTTGAGGTTTGGTGGTGGTGAGACAGACGTTCACGGCAAGTTATTGCTCTCACTAGGCTACTCAAGATAATCAGTTGACGATGGTAATTCTTGACAATTCAGCCATTGTACATATCTCAATAAAAAGCTGAAAAGACGGCTGAAGAGGTGGGTTGTAGCGTGGGGTGACCCTCCATCTCTATCTCCATCTTGGCTGCGCAACATCAAAAGAAGCTTAAGGCGAGGCTTGGCACAAAAACGTCAGCAACTTTGTTCGCGTAGAGCCGCCAAGCCAATCGCATCCGCTGAACCGCACAGCATTCGATCTGCAGTCAATAGTTTGCTCTTCGGGGAGATGAACTCGTCGCCGGAGCGGATCGAAGGCGTCCGCCGAGCTTCATGGGAATCCTGTTCCTCCTCCATGACTCCCGGACCAGACCAAGTTATGGACGACACAGCGCCTGTACCAACGGTTGAGCAGTGGGCAGTACAAGCAGTTGAGAGTCCTTGGGACAGAATGAACGAGACCGCATATTATTTTTTAAACTAATATTGATATATATAAGTGCCCAGGTCAAGATCTTCTATGGTTGTCTGCTTGGCTATCTCAGTGCTGAAGATCAGCAAATCTTTATCTTCCTCCATCGAACCGGCAGGGAAACGGCGACACCACAATTGAACCGTTAAAATTCAACCATAACAAACGGAAACCCATTAATCAAATCCTATAAATAAAATAGCATGATTATTCTCCATCACTTTATCCGGTCCCACCAAAGCTTGTCAAACGATAAGATAAAGGGACCCGCCTTGACGACGCCCTTTACCTTGTCTTGTCATTGTCAACTGGGTCCCATCATGTCAAGACACAACGCCCTTTGCCATGTCTTGACATGCTGCTAATGAAAAATTACCAAATAATTTGATACTTTTACCGAAAAAAGAGTGCCATTCCGTGGTCTCATGCCACCATTTGACGTAAAAGAAATTCATCGTGCTACAATAAAACCATCGATCCCCCCCTGACCTTTGATGTTCGTTTTATCCTATTATCCTTCCCCTGACTTCAGATCATCAATTCTACAGTGCTACACATTCGACTTCACGGACGAGACTCGAGTATTCAGGGTATCATATCTCTCATTACAACTATTAACTGCTATACGCCAAAAAGGACACAAAACTTTTGCTACTTTTCCAACACCCAAAACTCCGAATCGAAACTCATTTTACATTTCCTCTCGTCCCTTGCTCAGATCAACCTCAGCCAGAGGAACGACCTTGGTTCGGCAGATGAGCTTATGACCAACATACAACGCTGCGAAAAGCATCAAGCTGATGTAGTTGGAGAAGAAATCGGCTACGCTCCAATCAATAAAAGCGGTGAAACCACAAGTGATGGTGATCAACCCCACGAAGAAAGCGCCGTAGTAGGAAAGGTAGGGCTGGAGAGGAGCGAGGTAGGGAAGCTCAGAACGGGGAATTCCCTGCACGCGCATGATCTTCTGGAAGCGGATGTGGCAGACGTTGATGAGGACCCAGGTGATGAAGCACGAGGTGGAACTGACGTTGAGAAGCCAGTTGAACACCTCTGCTCCGCTGGAGGACAGGTTGATGTAGGCGATGAGACCCATGACGGAGCATGAAGCCACAGCAAAGTAAGGAGTTCCATACCTGTTGGTGCGCTTCATGAAGGCGGGTGCAAGACCATCTTCAGCGAGAGCGACCATGATACGGCTACTAGAGTAGACGTTTGAGTTGGCAGCTGTGAGAATGGCAGAGAGGAGAACGGCGTTGATAATGTCAGGAAGAACCTTGACACCAGCGCGGGTAGCGATGACGACGAGAGGTGAAGCAGAAGCATCCTGCGCGCCAGAGTCAAGTCGCGGGTCGTTGGAAGGAACATTGATACCGACGAAGAAGACGGTCGCCATGAACAGGCTGAAGATTCCCCAGAAAGTCCAGCGGATAGCCTGGGGGATAGCCTTGCGGGGGTTGGCAGTCTCACCGGCGCCTACACCGACGAGTTCAGTTCCCTGGTATGAGAAACCAGCAGTGACGAGAACAGCCCAGAAACCGACGAATTTGCCCGTGGCACCGTCAATGTCCATGTAGGTGTTTGTGACTCCGGGATCCTTCCAGTACTTGAAACCAATGTAGCCCTCCTCACCAACACCAGCGTTTACGCAGATGGAGAAAATGATGAAGCCAATAATGGTAACGACCTTGATCATAGAGAACCACATCTCAATCTCTCCAAAGATCCTCACGGGGACAAAGTTCAACGCCGTAAACAACGCCCAGAAAACACTAATCCAGATCGCAATACTAAGATCCGAATCCCAATACTGGATAATAATACCCGCGGCAACAAGTTCCAGCGCAAAGGTGATAGACCAACTAAACCAGTACAACCAACCCATGGCGAAGCCCAGCGTGGGATCGACGAAACGAGCGGCATACGAGGTGAAGGATCCAGCGATGGGGATGTACGCCGCCATCTCTCCCAAGCTGACCATGACGGCGTACACGACGGAACCCATGAAGGCGAATGCGACGAGGAGTGATACGGGACCTGCTTTGACGAGGGCTGGACCTACACCGAGGAAGAGACCTGTTCCGATGGTGCCGCCAATAGCGATGAACTGCAAGTGACGCGAGCTCATGGCCCTGTCGAGGCCAGCCTCGCCGGTCTCGACATCTTCCTTGCTGGGGGTTTTCTTCTCGTTACTAACACGAGGGGACTTTTCGTCCGCTGAGGAAGAGTCCATGAGCATGATGAGTGTATCTCAGGCGACTGTCCTGTAATGAAGTTGTCGATAATGCGAGACACACAAATTAACAGGGAGAAGACAGGATTGACTCGCTTGAAGGAAAGGGAGAAGAGTGGTAAGATGAGATGAGAGACGAAAGACCGAGACCAAGTGGGCTGGCAATGAGTCTGTTATGTAAAAAAAATGAAATGTCAACGGGGATGGGTATATCAATCGGGAATGAATGGGCCCATTACGAAAAATTTCGATATCGGACCAGACCAGACCTTGGTACAGTAAGAATTGGTTTGTGTGAGTGGATGTAAATGGATATTTTCGCAGCGAGATTTTCTCGAACATTTGCCTCCCGGTATGAGCGATGTCAGCGATCACCACAACACTCAACCATGTTACCCGATTTCCCCAACTTCCTATTTCGATTAAATCACCCTACATATCACAGTTATAAACTACACATCATATTTTCACTATACAAGTAGTAAAGGAGAGCTCCGGGTTTTTGGGTAAATCACGTTGAATGTGAAATATCGCGAGATGTTTAATTCTGTAGTTTCCGGTTCGTTACCGATTGAGTTAGGTTTCCCGAGCCGCCACACTAAAAACGCAGAAGAAAAAGTTCTCAAGGGCCAGGGGTTATTTTTTCTTCCCGCGCCACTTGAAATCCTTGCCACGGACAGTCCGCTGCTGCAAAACCACGCAGAACAACCAATGAGTGCCCCGCAAAAGATTGAAAAGCCAAGAAAAAAGAGAAAATTTCAAGTGGCTTGATATTCTGCATGGAACAAATCGAAGCCTTGGATCGGGTGGCTTAAGTTACATGCAGCAGCTCGTGGTCTGACAAGGCACCCTCCCAGTAACTTCTCTCACAGCTGGTCAGCTCTAAATTGTCGGGCCATTTCGTAGAGGTTTAACAAGGATATGCGGCTCTTTCTGCCGACGACAACCTCGCATCTCCGACGTGACTGTTTTATGTGAATCACTTCTCCATTATCGGAGAGCACCGACCATCAATAAAACCTGCTAGACTCACTGATACTGGGGACGAAATAATGGATCTAGCCGAGTGATTTTGATACGGTTACGTGATGCTGAAAATAAGCATTCATGGCGTCAAACGGGGTTTGAGGAGAACCTGGGCTTGGGTGTTTTCATTATGTACTGACTCCGCAAGATGCCATCACTGTTTAGTTTGGGACTGGGGATCTGATGGCGATTACGGGCCGAGTCTGTCAGTTGAGTCATGAAGAGTTCCGATGTGATGGGAGCAGTTGTGATGCTTCAATCGGATATCAAGCCTCATCCCCAGTTCAACCCAACGGTCGAAAACACTTTACCCCCAAACCATTATTAGCGCAATTGGCCATTGGCATCGTCACGGTAACATTCACTCAGATGACAAAACATTCCACCACTGCATAACCGTCTCTTCCTCCGCGTTATCCCCATCATTCGACAATCTCGCTTCCCTCCCCCCTGCCGTCTCACCACAGTTTAACTGACAAATTCTTTGACGATCAAGTTGTGTAATACCAACATCCCCCCTACGTATCTTGCCCTTCAGCTTGGACCTAGCTAGGATCGTGATAGGAAAATAAGATCCGGGAGATCTTCCCGCGAGGGCATGCATGAACTGACTTATTCCCTCGTGTCGTTACGGGCGCAGGTCCGATAGGCCCTTGAGCTGATGGTTCATTCTTGGCAATTGTTGTTGGTTGTTTGATGCGAGATTCAACAGGACCTTCGTATCCATGATCGAGTGAGAGTGCGGCGTAGTTGGTGTTGATGTTGGAGCTGCAAACTCACACCACTTCGTTTGTAGCCAAGCTTTGACGGACCACCCAAGCCAACTTGCGAAAACAACACGGAAACTTCTTGGCTTTGGGTTATGCTACAAAACGCTTTGAGTAACCAACACGCTCCAAATACGCTTCGAGTCGTTGGAACTACTGGAATCTGTTATCGTTTGCTTCTAAGATCTGACCCTTGTTGGTGGTTGTGGTGCCAGCCCATTTTGCGTCCTTCACTGCCATTTTAGCCCATTACAATGGCTCCTGTGGCTGCCGTTCAATATCACTTGTAGAGTCAAAGAACCAGTGGCAGCATTCAAAAGTAAAGAAGAAGTAATTATTTATTATGACGGTTGATTACGAATTCCTCGCGGTTTTGTACCGCTCCGCGAAACAAAAGACAATTTTCATCATGCACAATACACAATGAATCCTCCAGTATCCTTCTATGGTATCATTTCAAGACAAGCGACTAGCCAATCAGTTAATTGTAAGAGCACCCCAGGCTTCAGGCATAAGCTTAGGCTTTTCATCCTATCATTCATCATACGTATTCGCCATTTCAGCCAAATCAGCAGTCCGTCATGACTTACTCAGGGCAGATTTATGATGATACCAAGATGCATAACTAGCTTATCGATCATGAATGACCTGTTGAACCTTGGGGTACACCCTACACATCTCCTGGTAAAGCTCAGGGTGGTCGCGCCACATGACCTGAGGATCCCAACCAGCCGCAACAAAGATTGTCTCGACACCGCTCGAAATCGGTGTGGTGAAGATGTTGGCGATCTGGAAGCCGATGAGGAAGGAGAACGCCATGACGACCGCTGTGTATTGACCGTCGCTGTTGTAAGGGGGATCGGTGAAGTAGAGGTAGAGATAGGCTAGGAGGGCACAAGCGTATGCGATGAAGAGGCCGCCGAACGAAAGGACGGGTCCGATGAGGCAGTCCTACACAAGTTAGCAGTGTACTTGGAGGAAAGGTGATTGCACTTACATTGATCAGAGCGTCAATTCCACGGTCCTTGATCATCTTCCAGGTATCCTTGGCAGCCGCAAAGTAAGCCTTGCCGTAGAGAGCAATGTGGCAGAAAGCATATCTGTTGATGAACTCAACAGCCCACTCCAGAATGCCAAGAAGACAGCCAATGCAACAGAACAGAGCGTATCCCAACATGCTGCCATCTGCGGCCTCCTGGTTGCGAGCAGCGGTGCAAATCTGGCGGACGAACTGGATGATGGCGACCAACAAGCTACCCAGAGCAATGGAACCAAAGCTGTAGGTCAAGGCTCGCTTGGCAGAAGCGCGAGTAGCATCTTTGGGGAAGTTGTGAGGGTTGAAGTACCAAGAACCATAGACACCGGCAATTGTGGTGTGGATGGTGTTCTTGAGCCACTCGGAGAACCAGTACATGGCAAACGTGATGAAGACAATGAGACCGATGACCTTGCCTTTACCGCAGCCGCCGTCGGCGCAAGAGGGGTTGTCGTTCGCGGGCTGATACTTGATGTAGATTGCGACGAGGGTAATCGAGAACCAAGCAGACATAGCTGTAGCGATGATGCCTCCAACCAGACTGGTGAGGTAAACATGGCCATACTTCTTACTAACGTCGATGGTCGTTTCAAGCATGAGCGCCGAAAAGGGAATTCGCGAAATCCAAGTCCAGAAGCAAAAGGCCAGGAAAAGCCCAAAGATGAGGAAGACGATTCCAGCAGACCAGTATCTGCGCCAAAGATAAAAGATAGCAGTTCCAAGCGCCCAGCAGATATTGAGAATACCAGTGACCCAAATAAACTGCTTCGGAAACAACCGCGCAAGCCAAACATATGCATACGAGAGCACAAACGCAACAGCGAGCACAAACATAAACAAAATAACCGTACTAGTGTTCAGCGAAAAGTCATTCCGATTACCGTAAATTCCAGACCCAGCATTCCCCTTATTCGCAGCGTATCCTTGAAGCGCAATACCAGAGACAACAACGTAGCCAGCCATGAAGAGAATGAAGAGGATACCAGCCCAGAGATCGTTGTACTTTGGCTTGGGGATCTGGAACTGCTCTTCGAACGAGGCCTTTTCGTTGCCGCCGTAGCCTTGGGCGGGCATGTAGCCGTTGCCATTCTGGGGAGGGTATGGCTGTTGAGGCGGTGGTTGATATTGTTGCTGATGGGTCGCGGGGGGAGGTTGAGGTTGGTATTGTTGTTGATAACCACCGCCGTTAGAGTGGCCGTACGGCGGCTGTTGATTCGGATTGTAGTAATTGTCGGATTCGCCCATGGTCAATTCTGAGCGACGACAATTCTTTGATAACTTTGGGAGGCTCTTTGACGAATTACTTGTCGCCGCCTGATTCAGTCTTGTTGCTCCAGGGAGGATGTTTCTTAATCGCGATGGAGTCGTGATCAGCGCAGGGATACCAAGTACCGGATCGCGATACGAATACCGAAATCAATTACGATTGATGATTCAATCAATTCTGATGATGAAGATGTCAAGAGTAAACACAGACACTAAAAAGGGAGGGCACCAAAAAAGAAGATCATGATCACACAAAACCATTCCAGTCCAAGCGGGGCCCTCCAAGATTGCCCAAGAATCAAAGACATCACACACACGGAGCTTGGCCTAAACTCAATGACCTCATTGAGGCGCCAGAGCTGTAGCGGAAAATGGTTTAGATCCCCCCTCCTGTCCAATCAGATCTGCCGCTAACGGAAAGCTCCCGGTGACTACAGGGCCTGGAGAGCTGAAGACCAAGAGCCGCTAATGGCTTGTCCAATGCCGACTTGCCGAGCGCCAACCTAATCTTGTGAATTGGACGTCCGGTCTTTTTTGTTTGCAGAAGGAAGACATGATTATTTGTTTGCATTTCTCTGTTTCATATGGATACACAAGTAAACCGTGCTGTGTAACGAATGCAGCTCGCCTAATGTTGAATTCATCATAGATCATTTACGCGCGTCGTGGCGGAGACAAGGAACATTCCAGTGCTTGGCGTTAGCTGATTGAAACCCTGGCAGCTGTTCTCGTATCAACAACACGATGGGAATAAAGCACGGGAAATTTCGAAGGATGACTTTACAGTTCCACCATCGGTAGTGCCTGCAGCCTGTAGCGCTTTGGCCGTTATCCTTTGTTCCTGGATCTCAGACATCACGCACCACCATCACATCATGTGCCAACACCACAAAGCGAATGACGATATGCACGGCAAAGTCACTACAAAGCACCTCCGCCAGAATTATTTCTCTAGTGAAGACTACTCAGCTCTTCTGTCTGTTGTGAATAGAATGTAGTGTATTAATTACAACGCCAGGGTATCACTCAATTCCACAAATACAAACCCTCGATTGCATTCGATCACGCCCATGATCAACTAAAGGATGCCCAAGCCATCCTGAGACAGCTTCGTATCGAGCATATCCAACGCCCCCGCGTTCTCAATATCCTCAAATCTCAACTTCTCTCCCCCAAATCTGCATCCAACGTCAAGAGCCCCAGCTCTTAAAAGACCCCGTATTCGAGAACGTCGAACTATCTGATCCAATGCGCCTCTAGGCATCGTCAATCTGTGTCCCTGTCTCATCATACTCCGTGACCTCCTCCAGCGCCGCCAGACTCTCATTATCATGCCCAATCTGCCTCCGTGCATTGAGCGCAGCAATACGCTTGTTGTCAGGTTTGAGAATACTCCACATCTCAACCTTCACTGCAATCGCGCTTCCGTCCGGCATCATGGCCTTCATCCATGCGAGTTGTTTGCCTGAGAGACGCCAGAGCATGTTATACGCCTTTTCGTAGCCGAGTTTGAACATGGTTGATGCTTTGAGGAGCTCCCATTTGCTCAGGGATGGGTCGCCGTTCCATTTGTCGAGGAGGGGCTTAACTTGCTTCGAGGTTAGGAGTTCAGGCGGTGGTTGATATGAAGACCATCTCTGATGAAGTTCCCTGACTTTGACGCCAAAGTCGCTGTTCGAGGGGTCGCTTTTACCGCCAGACATTGTCCTCTTCCACTCTTCTATAATATCAGAAACCTGTGCGCGGAGGGCAGTCATAAGTCTGCCAATAATCCTCGAATCGTTCTTCTGGCTTTCGAAGTCGTCCCATAGACGGGCCAGATCCTTGTCCCATGCTTGCACAGGGACGTCCTTCCCGAAGAGTGCATCAGAGAACTTCTTCAACGCATCTGCGATTGTGTCTTCAGCTACCACAAACTTAAGTTCATCAAGAATATGTATAGATCCATCTCTATTGACGTAGTTGCGTCTGGAACTCCTCTCATTCTCATATTCTGGGTCTTTGCCTTTCATTTTCATGTCGCGCTTCAACCGATCATAGTCTTCACGAGTGAACAACAATCCTTGTTTGGCTTGGTCCACCAGGAGAGCGACCAGGGTACTCAAAGCAACAGCTCGTTCGCTGTTAACTCCTCTTTCCAGGTAACACAGCTTTTCTTTGAACTTGGTCGCGATACCTAAATACCCTGGTTGCATGTTGAACGAGATTGCTGTGCAAAGAAAGTCTGCGCATGCACTATCGACATCAGTGGCCGCGTCCAGGATAGAACTGAAGCTTGGGTTGGACTTTCGGAGATATCCCTGCCCAACGAGATCCGGCTCGATTAGCTTTGGCGCATTGTTGAAGTTGTTGACAATATCAGGGTCCCAGCATATCCAAGCCAAATCACCATCGTAATCACCACCAGAAAGCATATCGGCGAGCGGAGACTTGCCCTTGGACGAAAACACGATGACATCTTTAAGCCTCTTCAAGTTCGGTCGGAACACAGCTTTGACTTTTTGTATGTCGCTGACAAAATGGGCTGGAGCTCGAGCTACGAGAATGTCGATCCCATCAAGTAGCGTATCTGATTCACCATCTGCTTGAAATTTCGAGGAAAACGCAAGCTGAACCTCGCCTTCTTCTAGTGTACCAGTGAAGTCCACCGTCATGAACGCATAGGTCGATCGAGGAATCTTGATATTCATCTTCGCCTTGAGCTGTTCAGCCTGTCTCTTCTGGTTATTCCACACCATATCTCTCAGGAAGCGGCACTTGATGGCGTCGAAGCCAGCGTCGAGCATGTATGAGATAATGTCTTCTTCTCGTTCTGGCAGGGCGCCCAGGAATGGGACATTTCCCAATGTCGCTCGGTCAAATCCGCGATGTGTGAAGCCACGAAGATTAGTCGGATGGGTCATGGCAGCGAGTTGACCCCCAATCTCCTCTTGAAGACCATTTGCAAGGTGACGAGCGATAGCATTGCGCATATCCTTGGGCACAGGCGCCTGCGCCTCAAGAACCGGGATGAACTGCGTGTTGAGTGCAGCAGACCTCAGCTCTCTGGACCATTCGCGCACCTCAAATGTCCGGTGATGAATGTCTTCGAAGTCGCAGTTCCATTTGCGTTGTGAGGGATAAGTCTCGATCCAATCGTCGTTGTCAAGACCATCATCCTCGACGTCAACTATCCACATCCCTTTCGCACTCCCGATTCGTGCCTGGAATGCGCATGGTGTTTCCAAGAGTCCCAAGTGAGTCGCTATCCTCCGCGCCAGGTTGCGAGACATTCGACCGATACCGTCACCCATATCCTTCTGCTCTTTCTTCTCTTTATTGCTCATATACTTGTGGAAACCTAGCATTGTATCGCGATGTCGAAATTGGTGAGGTTCAATGACGATAGTGGGAAGAGTCTTACTGAGGCCTTGACTAGGATATTAGCTAAGAGCATGAAAAACGGCCAAACAACTCACTGAGAGCAAGTCGTGAAAACAATTTTGGCACCGGTTGTGAGGAGTTCTGCTCGATATTAATAGCCCAATTCAAGAGATCACAGCGTCGCATCTTTGTACGATACCCTAGAGATGTCGCTTCTTCCAAAGGAGGAAACTGACTCATGGGAAGACAAAAGTTGATACCATCAGTTGCGAAGAAGTAGACGCGCTCTTGCATGATCGTAAGTGGCTTATGAGGAGGGTGCGGATCTTTGATGGACTTCTTAGCCTCGCGAGTATAGAAAGCTGTCCATGAGCGACCGACGAAATAATGAAGGCTCTCAGTCAACCATTTGATGACTTTATTTGCACCTTGCGGGTCTTGCTTGATTACGTCGGGAGCGTCTCTGGAAGTGGGTGAGGGCATAATAACTTCCATGAAACGATCTGCACCAAAGCGGCGAGCCAGTCGATGACCGAGTTCAAGACGAGGAGGTTGAAGCTTGAGCCGATATAATTGCCCAGAATCGTCAGTATTACAGACAAATTCTGCAGCAAGAACGACGACTTTGTCTTGTGAGGCGAATGATCCGAACGCAGCATCCCATACAGCACGATCGCAAGCTGGGGGCAAGCCCTGTCCCACGAAGAGTCGATGTCCAAAGATCTGGCCTCTGAACTTGGTTTGATCATGCCAACTGTCGCTAGGTTGGTATTCAAGATCCCACGTAGACAAGTCAACGCGACAATGAAGCGCGGCACGGGTAAGCTCCCACAGGATGATCAAAGGCGCCTGGTTCAATCCGGGGATGGGGAACTTTGGCCAGATGTTTCGAAGGCGATCTGTCAGCGCACATTCAGATGGTTCTGGGTCAAAGATGGGAGCATCGAGCAGCATTGTGTCAAACTCATCCATTTCTGGCAGGCTAGAATAGGCTGTCGCGGGGCTGCTGGATCGAATCAGGCCTGTTCTCTTCAAATCGACCTGGCTCCGTATAGGCTGAGGCATTGACAGAACTGGAAGCCTTGGCTCTTCCATGGGCTCATCTTCATCAGTGAGATCGATGACAGGCTCTGGGGGCGTTCGATCCCCATACCTCCGAAATGAAGGCGGTTTCGCTGGATCAACGTCATTGTGATTTTCCTCGCTTGGTGGCTTGTACTCAAATCTTCGAATACTTTGAGAGAAGGGAATCTGAATGTCTTTCGATGATGTCGCATTGCTAGTGAAGGAAGGTTGAGTGCTCTGAAACGGATACTGAGATCTTTTAAACGAGGTATTCGTTACGGTAGTTGCTTGAGTGCTCGGCGCATAGTCATTTGTGAAAACAGTTGGAGCCAGTGAAACTTTACTGGAATTGAATGACCTTATGCCGAACGATGATGGCTGAGTGCTGGCAAATGATGTGGTGGCGGAATTGGCTATACCATTGGTGAAGGACGATGTACCTGCGCCTCGAGCGGGCCGTCCCGTTGATAGACGGCTACGGGAGGCCACAGCTCTAGAGCGAACTGGGATACTGTCAATGCTATCGCACGCAGAGGAACCCTCGAAAGGGTTTCTAGATCTCTTGGAGCTTGGATCCGGGAATTCATCAGACTTGCGCTTCGAATACTTGGAACGCGGGCGATTCACGATATTGTCGTCTTTGAGCAACTGCAGCAGAAAGTCCTGGAGCTCGGCCCGCTCCTCTGGCGTCAAGCGGGTACGAGGACGGTGTGGATGTGGGGTCGTATCAGGGTCAGCGCGGGGCTTCCGGATCCAATTCTTGAGATGCTCGTCCGCTTGCTCACGGAAGCGAGTCAGACATATCGAGAGGCGGTTCGGGTCCTGGAACTTTAGGCGATATGCGCATAAGTAGATGTGTTCGCTTCGCTCTTGGTCTCCATTGCGATGCTGTTGCCGGCGCTTACTGGGCGACAGAGTTAGGTCAGGGATGTGAAGCTGAAGCTGAAAATCAGTGCTGAGCGAGCGAATTGTGCGATCGACTTCGTCTTTGGCTTGCTCTCCTTTCCAGGGTGAGAGCTGACTAGCCATGACGACTGGCGCCAGAAGCCAAGAATGAGAGTCAAAACGGTTGAAATGGTCAAATGAGTGAATGAGGAGCGAGCATGAGAGCCTAGAGTCAGTTAAAATCAGCGCGCAACAATTGACGGTGGGAGATCCCTCTCAGCTTGCGCTGCGCAGAGGCTCAACCAGCCAGAGCTGCAGGTCATACAACCGTGATTAAAATGTCCCTTTAACAAATGGAACACTTCATATATGTTTGAGTTCTCGGCCTTGATCTCGAAGGCGTAAAAACGGCTGCAATGGCAGTTCTGGTCCTGAAAGACGGTGGTGGTTCGTTGCAAAACAGCTCTCTTCAGCAAATCAATACACAGCCAAAAAAATATGGTGATTGGACAGGGGATCATGGGCGAGCGCAGATGTTAGAAAGAAATGAAGGGACTTGAGACAGGCAGTGAATGGCAGGCCCCCACGCAGAGAAAACAGCAGAAAAAAGGACGAGAGAAAGAGCGAATCATGATAAATTGAAGTTGCACTGATTGAGCGCTAATAGGAACTGTTGATAATTGTCAAAAAATGAAGCTGAGCATGATAGACGACTGACGATTCATTCATGTTCTCTTGTCTCTTTACCCTAGAGACGAAATCATGCGATGACTGGTTTCCATGTGGCTTGTCTCGCGGAATACGGCCTCGATTTTATCCGACCGGTGGCTTCGGGATGTCGGTTCTCATACCGGTCTCGTGCCCCATTGAACGAATCAACAGCCAAGCATAGAGAAACCAAAGGTCAAAAGATCAGCCGCCAAGTGCATTCCTCCACCTTCTTTATTACCTTATTAATACCATCCTGATCCTAACTAAAACCAATTCGAAAGCCGAACCGGCCCCGCTCGTCAGCACCGCAATCTTCCCCTCCTTCGCCCGCTTCTCTTATCGCTATCGCATGGGAGACTCTCGGAATTCGGCATTCGTAAACCCTCATCTGCAATCATAACATCACATCGCAATTGCTATCGCGACCTTTGTTTGGCTCCACGGCTCGTCTCTGAGCCCATATCCCCGATTCACCATGGCTGAGAACCCTAGTCCTGATGAGCGGGTAGCCATTGATGACCTGACCCCAGAGGAGGCCAATCGAATCATACATTCCCATCGCAAGGTTCGCTACGGTAAGAGATATTGTGAATAACCTCAAATGGGGAAGTCCGTTGCTCATCATCACGTTAGGTACTGCCTGTTGGCCCTGTCGTCAGAGAAAAGTCAAGTGCGACAATAAACAGCCTTGTGAAAACTGCGTCAAGAGAGAGCATCCAAGACTATGTTCCTATAAGCCCAACCGCTCATCAACCTCAAAGCCATCAGGCTCTGCTGCTCCTTCAGAATCAAGTCAAGGCATCGCCAATCGCAAGAGAACTCATTCATTCTCAGAAGCTCCTCGCGACGAAGGAGTGCGCAAGGTTGAGCGACAGGACAGTTGGCCGCGCACCCTTGGTGAGTGTCCGAACATCCGGGTCATGCCACTGTTCATACGACTAATAAACGACACAGCAAGCATCGATGAACCTGAAGTTGCAGCAGACCGTTACCTTGGGCAGAACAGTATTCCTGCTCTACTGCGCGAGCAGTCTTCGCCAGTTCACAGAGGTGAAGGTCTTGACATTCGACAAGACATGAGGTCCATCCTCGGCTTGGACACATCGGCGCCTTTCCCGCTGATGTCGTCGCATCACCTTCAGAAATTGACACAGGATATATCCACTGAATTACCTTCCGACCGTGAGGTTATGAAGTGAGTATTCGCCTTTGCCCTCTCCTCAATTGCTGTGGCGACATTGTAAGCTGACGAACCACTCAGGTTGTTCCGTACATACAAGGAAATACCTCAGCCTTTTTGGGGATTCGTTATGGACATTGATGACCTTGAGGCCAAGCTCATGACTTACCTAGAAGATCGTTCACGAAATGCGACAAACGGTATCAAGTCCACCAAACCCGTCACAGCATCATGGCTCGCAATACTCTTCGCCGTTTTGGCCGTCGGATCACAGTACCACGAATCGCCATACCACATCCGCACCCGAGACTCCCAGCGCTTCATCCAGATATCGTTTCACTTCCTCCGGCTTGGCAATTTTCTTCTTCGGTAATGCAGCCTGCCAACTTTGACAAACTTGGACTGACACATCGCAGACCCTCCTTTGACTCCATCCAAGCTCTTCTTCTCACATGTTTCGTTCTTCTGAATGACATGAAGGCTGAAGCATCATGGGCGCTGATGGGATTGACATGTCGTCTTGCCCAATCGCTCGGTCTACACAGAACACTGCGCAACGAAAGTCGCGACTGTACACCCCCAAACAGCCAATCGAAAGAAATGGTGCGAAGAAGATTATGGTGGAGCGTTGTATGGCACGACACCTTGACGTCGCTTTCCTTTGACAGGTGAGTATTGAGTATCGCATGTTGACGGCTCACCTCTAACGCTGTTAGATCTCCAATGACTAACTTCCCCTGCTGTCCGATCCCCGTCATGTCGCCCTCACCAAGCGGCAACTACTCATACCTCGAAACAATGTACCATCTCATGGAAATCATTTCTCGTCGCCTAAGCCCCGACGACATGATGAGTGCTTCATACGCCCAAATCATCGACGACTGCGAAGCCGTAGAGACCCTTCGAAGCCGCACCGCACCACAATTACGAAACAAAGAAATTTGCAAGACAGCCCTTGACCGGCTCCAACACTTTGCAATCCGCCTCCACACATCATTTGTCATCTCCGTCGCATGTCGTCCAGCACTCCGAAAAGACAGCGAATTCGAACCCGAGCAACGAAAGACGCTAGCAGATCGCTGCAAAGACAACCTAACCGAAACCGTCAGGATGTTCCTCGCCATGCACCAGCTCTCCTCCATCCCAACGAGAAGCTGGGCTTTCACGTATCACGGCCTATCATCAGCTCTACTCCTCGGCATACTATGTGAGACAAAGACGGATCCAGAGGTTCGGCAGTTACAGGGTGACCTGATCGCTGCTCTCTCTGCCACTGCCGCCAAGGACGTTAGCTCCCCTGAGCCGCATGTCATGACCACCGACAAGGACATTGAACTCTCCGGCCCACTGTACCGCGCCCTCACGGCCCTCAAGAACATTTACGACCATGGCTCTATTGTCCCGTCACATCTCAAGAAAGAAGGCGACGCCTCTGCCGCCGGCAGCGGGAGCCGGACGCCCCTTAACCCCTTTGGAAACCCAGGTCAACTTCCCGGAAATGGCAATTCATTGTTTCGCAACGTTTCCCAGAGCGCAGACCCCAGGGAGGACGCAGCGCTCGCTATGGCTGAGATGCAAAACGGAGGAGCTTCGATTCAAGACTTCCCAGGGTCAGTATTCCTTTCCCCTCTCTGATGTGAACGTTTCTAAAAGCGTGCCTAGTCTTCCATACGGTCAGCAGATGCCAAACGGAAACCTGAATCTCGACAGCATGAACGCCATGAACATCGATCCTACGCAATACATGGCTCCCATGGACCTTTACGAATCTATCTGGGGTGGTATGTCACTTCCCATCTGTCATACTCTACTCTCTTGACAGGCCAAAAACTAACTCGCCACAGAATCGCCGGACCCGTGGAACACGGGAATGGACTCGTTGAACTTTGACTTCCTAGCCCAGCCACCGCCAGGCCAACCCCAGCAGCAGTTTTACTTTTGAACATAACCAGTCCTGTTACGGTATTATCTACCGGAAGATGAACCTGCCGGGAGGTGAAATTTGAGATATTTTGATCAGATTGAGATTGTACGTTATCATGTAATGGCGTCAAAGGGGGAGGGTCAACTTTTGACTTTTTATTTGAGTTGTAAAAAACACAACTGAGCGATAAAATCAGGGCATTTCATACATAATATTCAAGACGTTACTCTTTTTTTCCGGTGTGCTTTCTTCAACCCCTTGTTACAGAGGTTCAGCCAGGCCTCATCCGGTGGGAACCCACCTCTCCCGTACCGGAACGGAACGGGAAGGGGAGGCAAAAATACAAATCGTCAGAGCTCTCTTTGATCGTTCAAAACGGACCCATGAAAAGGGGAACGTTCAGATCGCCGCGGGAGCCAAAGAACCGGAGGTTACACAGACCCCAAGAAGGGGAATGCTAAACCGTCTCGGCCGGCGTGACATCTCCGGGCGACGAATCAATGTCTTCATCATCCGATTGCAGTGCCTGTGGGGGGGGGGGGGGGGGGTTGATATAAGCTTTTCGTGTTATTCCTCCTTCAGGCAAAAAGCTTTCTTTTTCGGTGGCCCTGCGTCTCGACACAACGGTCCCTTGCCCGGAACGGGGGGGAGAAAGCGAATAAGGAATCGCCAAGACCGAGCTGTTCAGATCTATTTCTTGCGACGGGACGAGGTGGCGACGATCTTCTTCTTTAGGTGCTTGGGCATCTTCTCCTTGCGCTTCTCGCGCTTAGCTTCCTTGACGGCTTGTTTGTGGGCCTGGAGGATTTATTGGTCAGTAAAGTTCTTCAAGGAGAAGGGGGTATTGGGATACAAACCTTCTTCTCATCTTTATCCTCGAAGCGACGGCCGCGGGGAGGACCCTTTTCGAAGTTGGCCTCGTCGTTTGAGTCGCCTGAGAGAGATGCACCTTCATCGTCAGAGTCGGATGTGGAAGCTTGTTCCTCTTCGTTGTCTTCACCGTCCTTCTTGGGAGCGATGACCTGGTCTGCCAGTAGATTACTGTAGACTAGGTCGTTACCTTCACCTTGAGTCACCTTTTGAGCATCCTTCTCAATATCGTAAACCTGCTCTAATGTCTGAGGAATGTATTGGTTTCTGAACACTTCGTTGTCAACCTCGATCTGAGCAGCCTGGTCTTCAGTAGCATCGGCGCGAGTCTCGTACAGAGTCTCGATCGCCTTGGCCATTTCTGGCTCCTCCACGGGACCCTCAGGGGTAGTGATGAAGTTGAAGATAGCGCGGTCAGCAAGCGTATCAACGCCCTTCCGTCTAAAGAAATCCCCCACGTTCTTGATATCCATACGCAGGAACTCAAGGGACCGAGGATGATCAGGCTCCACACTTTGCGACACGTCGATAATGTAAAGCTTCTCCTTGTGGTAGAGAATGTTGTACTCGCTCAGATCGGCGTGGACAAGACGACAGACCTGATAAATTCGGCGCATGATGCCAAGCAGCTGAACATAAAGCTTATACCACTGCTGATCGACATCGTCTCCCGTCAGAGTAGCATCACGGAGGCGAGGATACGCCCAGCCCTTGCGGTCGCCGAGGAAGCCCATGACGAGAACGTGAAGCTTGAGGCTGATAGGCTCTGGGCAGGGAATACCAGCCGTGTAGATCCTTCGCAAGTTACGGAACTCCTTCTCCGCCCAAAGCTTAACCATCTTCCTGTTGTTTCCCTTGTCAAAGCCACCTTTGAAACGGTGTTCACCGGTGATGTAACGCTCTCTGTCCTTGAAGCTGAGAATGGCTGTCTTGTAGACCTTGATAGCTCTTTGTGTAGCCTCGCCGGTTTGCTCATCGTGGAGGACAGCGCCGTAGACGTTGGCTTCTTTACCGGTACTGATAGCACCGTGGACTTCGCTAACAAAGCCACGGTTGATCATCTGGAGGAGAATCATGCGGGTGCGCTGGTCGAGGACTTGTTCGCTGGTGGCGCGGTCGGCCTTGTCCTTGTCTTTTTCGACATCTTGTTTGACAGTGTCAAGACGAAGCTTGGCGGCGTGCTTAGAGAGGGCGGATACTTGGTCGTCGACGCTGGCAAAGGTGTTCGCAGTAGGTTTCTGCTGATTCGAGCGAGGAGCAACGGCGCCGTCGGCATTGCGCTGACGGTTATAAGATTTGGTCAAGTCGCCTGCATCAGCAGCCCACTCATTATCGTCGAAATCTTCCTCGAAAATATCGTCAAAATCGTTATCGTCTTCTTGCTCGAGAAGAGCACCGTCGTCTTTTTGAGTCTGTAGTTCGCGGGGTATTTCTTCTGTCTGTTCGTAGCCCTGGTTTGCTGTGTATTGGTAAGGAGGCTCGTGAGGAGCAGCAGGTCCTGCCGCGGGATCCATGATGAATAATTTGCAACGCGATTTAGCGAGATTGCAAAGTATGTCGGTTATGTTGGCGAAAACAAATTCGATGAAGGCGTTGTGGAATTTTTGTGCAACCTTGTTACCGCGGGGTTCAAAAAAACGTTATCTTATCAGTGGATGCTGTCTACCAGGGTTCACTTTAATGTTCTAAGATAATTCTTGGAAGATTTGAGAATTGTAATTGAATGAGTTATATGGAAAATTAGGTTAAATTTTCTGAATATTTATTGAGGCTGATTAACCATTTTTACTCATATTGACGATCTGGAGAGTCTCAATTTTGCTTCTGCCTGATGTTTTCTTCTTCCAGGGGACTGTCAGTGGAGATGCTGCTGTATTTTGGTGAGTCATGGAGGGGTAATTTTCAGTGGAGGAGTCATTGGATGAGCCATCGACGATGACTTCGCATCAAGTCTCCACTGTCTTTGTCATCCAGCCTGATATCGTGAAAAGAGAGGTACGATTACTTTGAGAATAAATGACTACAAGAATCGTAGCATCAGTCATTATTAGGCCTAAAGCAGGAAAGCACAGACGTGACTGTTGAAGTGTAAAATTAGAACTCGTAACGACGCATCTGTCAGTAATTCAATGGGAAACTTGTATGAGAGAGCTGATTGGTGTTGTCAACCTCTAACTCTACTGAGAAAGTCAAGAGCCTCAAAGCGGAAGGGACCGAGCCTTTGCTAAGCATTGACCAATGACTGCCACTTTACTCTCTTCGGAGCATTTCTCCCAGAATCAGAAGAGACGGCTTGAGCATCGTTTCAAACCTCAACACCACCGCTTAACATCATCATATCGAGTCAGTGTATTCTCCTTCTCTGACAGCTCAAGCCACGACCATCTCTAGTTAGCACTAAGATGAGGCTATTTACGAAACTACGGAACCGACAACTTGGGATACGGGCCGGATGAGAGATTTCCGTCCAAGACTCGTCAGTCTATGATCTCGGGACCAGATGGACCAGAAGATGTTGCTGTCATACTATGACATAGGCGCCATTTACGACAGATTTACGAAAAATGCAGGTACAGAACTGGGCATGAACTTGATCAAATCCGACCAAGACAGAAACAACGACATTGTTGTAGATCTAATGATGTACCAAGGGTCCTTTCATCATAACCGTCCCATCTTGTTCACCTGGTCCGTCGATCACTACACCAAGAAAGTCTCAAAGCCATCGGTTTTGTCAGTCTCAAGTCAACTCTTCGCCGATACACACATACACGGGACCCTGACAATTGGGGGCGCACACTTTACGACAAACTCGGACAAATCAGACGCAGGAACCAGGAACCAAGAACGGACATTTTGGGCCATGTCTCGATCATGGCTCCTCTACCGTACTCGTGGCATCCATTCTAGAGTCTAAAATGTCTAGTCCTAAGGCCCCGGAATGCAGATGCCAGGCCATACTATACTCAATCCAGATGCATTCCACCCAAAACCATCCTCTTCACGGGCCACATTCCACATTAAGCTCTACAGTATGGCTTCAATTAGCTCCAGGCTTGCCCAGAATGCCATGCTATGGATCTCGAAGTCCCTGGAAAATAGCCTTTACCCTCGATCCGGAACGCTCAGCCCGCCTCTTACAATGGATGGTTGCTACTCCCATTGTCTTGAAATATCAGGCCGAGTCCCCCGTCCTCTTGATCCATCCCCATCTCACGATCACTCCCATCTCTCACCTACCCATCATTCACGATGAAATTCAGCACGGTTTCCTTTCTCCTCCTCGCCGGCTGTAGTACGGGTATTCCTCATGAAATCCGTGGCGATGTCTACGAGGTGAAGAATCCATTCTCACCCAACGCCGTTGATCCAGAAGTTGAAGGAGTAAAGGGTCTGCAAAAAAGGGCAATAGACCCCAAAGGAGATCAAGCCCTCGCGGCACGTGGTGACGTGTACGAGGTCAAGAATCCCTTTTCACCTAATGCTGTTGACCCAGAGGTCGAAGGTGTGAAAGGTTTACAAGATCGGGACATAAAACCGAGGGATGTATCCGACAACGACCCTCTAAAGGCACGCGGCGATGTCTATGAGGTCAAGAATCCTTTTTCACCCAACGCTGTTGATCCAGAGGTTGAAGGAGTTAAAGGCCTGCAAGAGCGGGACATTGATCCCGAGGAACAAGAAGAGGAGGAACTTGGCAAGACGCTACGAGGTCGAGCTATTGATCATGAGAATGATCCCGACTCGGCTCACCTCAAACCTAGAGCTGGCGGAGAAAAGGTCAAGATGGACCAACTCACCAACACACGTTACAAGAAGCCTCATGCAGAAATTGCCCTCATCCAGGCATACAACAAATACCATAAGCCTTTGCCCCAGAAGCTTAAAAAGATTGCTCAACATGAAGCTGCCCTCATCAACAACAAGCTTGGTTAGTCTTGGTCACTCTTCTTCATAAACACGACTAACACTCGCCAGGAATGAAGGGTACTGCTTCGGCAACGCCGCCTCAGTACTACGATTCACAGTATGTCGTTCCTGTCAAGATTGGTACTCCAGCTCAACAAACATACCTGAACTTTGATACTGGCTCATCTGATCTGTAAGTTTTCTGGTCTCTATTAGGAAAAATACATTGCTAATCGTCGCAGTTGGGTGTTTTCTACAGACACATATCAACCTGACCAAGCCGGTCATATTCTCTACAAGCCAGACAAGTCAACGACTTCCAAGCGACTAAATGGTCAGACTTGGAGTATTAGATACGGTGATGGCACTGGTGCCAGTGGCATTGTCTACATCGACAAGGTTCAAGTTGGAAAGACCTATGTCAACAAGCAGGCCGTTGAGTCTGCTACTGAAGTTTCGGATGGTATCGCCGCAGACAAGTTCTCTCACGGTATCATGGGTCTTGCCATGTCAAGCCTAAACACTGTCCGTCCTACACCTCAAAACACCTACTTCCAGAACGTGCAGAACAATTTAGCAGTTCCAGTCTTTACCGCCAATCTGCAGAAGGGCAAGGCTGGAAACTACAACTTTGGTTACATCGACCAAGGCGAGTATTACGGAAGCATTCAGTTCGCCAAGGTCAAGAAGGGTAGTCCTTGGTGGCAGCTGAACATTGAGGGCTTCCGCGTCGCTCAGGGTGCACCGTGGCACAAGTACAACTACTCAGCCATCGTCGACACCGGTACCACACTTCTTCTTTTGCCTAGCTACCTGACCAACTTCTACTACAAAAAGGTCAAGGGCTCTTACATCCACGAGGACTACGGCGTCTGGGTCTTCCCCTGCACAGCCAAGCTCCCCAGCTTCTACTTTGGCTTCGGCAACTACCGCGGCAAAGTCCCCGGAAACTACATCAACTACGGCCGTCTCACCGCCACCCTCTGCTACGGCGGTATTCAGAGCTCCGACGGTATTGGATTCGCCATTCTGGGCGACATCCTCCTCAAGGCGCAATTCGTCGTCTTCGACCTCAAGGGTCAACGTGTTGGATTCGCCAACAAACTCACAATCAAGTCATAAAGGCCTTTTCATTCAATCACTTGTTCTTTCGTAGCCCTCATTCACTACCTGAGCTAGACTACTATTTTTCCTAGAGTCGTGAAATCATCATTGTTTTGTTGCTGCATTGGGAAGCGTGGGCGTTCTTGTTGGGTAAACCGGTGCCTGCATTTACTACCGTATAGCTGAAAGTTTAATAAAAACCGGCCAGGCCTTTTTCGTATTATTTGCATTTCTCATCAGGTAAAAAACAAACTCTGTTCAAATTCCGCATTTGTCATGTTTGCCCCTGGCTTTAAAAACATGGCTTTGTCGTTGGAATTCGATTATTTGAGTGCCGGATATTGAGTAATGTGGATCTTTGACCAACAAGGATCTGGGCATTCAACCTTGTTTATTGATGATGTAAGTCTATTGTTCTTACAAATACAATAAAATTAGAACATCTTCAATTTTCTCGGAGTTTGACATGGAGATAGAGGAATTGCTTACACCAAACGCCAAGCCCATTCGTTCCCCCGCGCAAAGGATCCGCCAAGATGCAGATCCAGCCTCATTCTCGTCCCTTCCAAAGTTGCATTCACGACGTAATGCATCACAAAATAAACTATAGCCTAAAATACTACCTCTGCTCTGCTAAATATGACGCCCGAAACGCCTCTTGAACTCTCCATCGAGAACTTGCAAGCCCTCAATCGTCTCAACGACCCAACCATACCAATCCCAATGACGCCCCAAAACATCCTCATCCTCGGCGCCGGAGAACTAGGCCTCTCCGTCCTCGAAGCCCTCACCTCGCACCCCAAGCGTCAACGCGTTTCCGTTCTTCTCCGTCAAGCAACCCTTGATTCCGCTGCCCCTGAGAAGAAGAAACTAGTCCAGCGTATTCGCGCCCTCAACGCAGGCTTTGAAGCCGCTGATGTCGTCAACGCAAGCGTTGAAGATCTAGCGGGTATTTTTGCCAAGTACGATGTTGTTGTTTCGTGTAATGGCATGGGATTACCGCCTGGAACGCAGCTCAAGCTTTTAGATGCTGTGCTTAAAGCGGGCGTTAAGAGATTCTTCCCGTGGCAGTTTGGGATGGACTATGATGTTATTGGGGAGGGAAGTTCACAGGATTTATTCGATGAGCAGTTACAAGTTCGGAAGAAACTTAGAGCGCAGAGGGACGTTGATTGGACGATTGTGTCAACTGGATTGTTCATGAGCTTTTTGTTCCTGCCAGACTTTGGGGTTGTTGATCTCGGAAATAAGATGGTTAGAGCGCTTGGAAGTTGGGATAACAAAATCACCGTCACTACACCTGTTGACATCGGCCGCGTCACAGCGGATATAATTCTCGATTCACGGGGTATATCACATCAAGTTGTGTACACAGCGGGCGATACGATATCCTACGGAGAATTGGCAGATTTACTAGATGAGCATTTTGGAACCAAGTTCAAGAGGGAGGTGTGGGATTTGCAGGAGTTGAAGAGACAGATGGAGAGTGAGCCGAGCGTGATGGTCAAGTATAGGGATACGTTTGCGCAGGGACGTGGGGTTGCGTGGGATAAGAGTGGGAGTGTTAATGAGGAGAGGGGGATTGAGATGGTTGATGTGAGGAAGTATCTTGAGGGAATGGATGTCAAGGTTGACAAGTCAGATGAGTGAGTGATAGATTGTTTGGATGGTGAGTGTTACCCTATGGTTATGTGAGTGTCTGCTTTCGGCAGTGCATTTTATGTCTGTATGCCTTGTTTGAGGGTAATGGCGGTTAGATAAAATGCAATATTGATCCTGAGCTGAAATGCAGTCAATCACAAGATTTGAAAGCAATGTTGACATAAGTTACAGTGTAATATTGAACATCTACAGCCTCCCGGCACGTCCGTCCAGCCGCCGTAACATCCGGGTGTTATCGGGATAACCTCGTTGGGGAAATGGCTTATCGCCCCAGATAAACAAGCTCCTCCAACAGAAACCGTCTTATCCTGCACCGTGATCCCATCTCATCGTTATCGTTGGTTAAGCCAGTTTCTGTAGCAAACCGAAAACAGCTCCATGGCGATCAAACACTCGTCGTCACCCGCATCAGAGCCTATCCAATAACGATACCATCACATCGTCATCCCATTTCATCCCCCAGACTGTGATTCCCTGCCTTCACCCATGCACTTTGGTCATCGGGCACAACTCTTTCAGGAAAAGAACCTTGGTAGAAACACACTTCCTTCTAGGCAACTCTAGGTATCAATGCACTATAATTACTGCGACTCAATACCTCTCCAAATGACGACACCCTCTCTTCTGCTTATCGTCATGAGTCCTACACACATTAACCAATCAGAACCGCATCGCAGGGACGTTGCCTGTCAATCAAACATCATGCGCCTCGCCCTGTGCCTAGTCGATAAGGCTTCCCCAACAACGACCCCAAGTGTCTTATTCGCCTGCGCCACCTCGGTTATCTTGGCCTTGTAAGAGCGAGACGCCCGGATCAAGCAATGCAATGAAGTGAGTCACGTCACAGACTGGAAGTAGGACTAGGCCGAGGCAGCACTGTACTGTTGCTCATAACAAAGATGAGACAAAGGCCGTAATCGTAATACAGTGTAAGAGCCTAGTCTAGGTTGGTAGTACGCCATCCGCAGTCCATATGACTCCTCCGGCGGCCAATCACGACGATATCGCCCCGAATGAGATGATATCGTATTAATACACCCTCCAGCCTTCGACTCTTCCAGATACCTCTTTCATATTCCCTAATTTCGCGCCCTTTGGTGATCAAGCACGCAACCTTGCGCCTTTCTTGACAACATAATACCTTTCACTTGTACAAACCTTGATCAATCTAACCTACTTATAATACGTCCCCAGCCCATCATGGACGTCTTACTCAACAGCTCTGGAGATCTTCCAGCAGCCATCTCCCAAACCAAACACTTCCCCGTCAATCCTCCCAGCACAATTAAGACCCGCGCCCAACTAAGTCGAAACCACTTCGTCCGCGCCACAGCAAAGCGTCAATCCCAATACAAAGGCGCCAACCTGTGCCGCGACACCGGTTTCCCCTGCACGACTTCAAGTTTAGGAGAAACGCACTGCCTGCGCTGTGGACAACAAGACAACAACACAAACGGAGGCGCGCGCCGTCCCCAGCTCGAAAAGATCCTGCACTACGAGATCTCGACGGGGAACTTGCAGCGCGCGAATCCACGATGGACGCATGTCCATCGAAACCGCATCGCCCGGAAACATGACCACTCTAGTCTTGGTGGTTCTTCCGATGAGGTCGAGGGGAGAGATCTAGCGAATAGCAAGATTTCTCTGCCTAGTGACCGATTTCGACTCGTGAGGAGACCTACGCTTGAGAGGGAAGAAGCGTTTCGTGATGCCTCTACTGCGAGGGGGAATGTGTACCTTGGACGAAAGATGCCCATGACGGAGGATGATGAAGTCGCTGAGCTGTATAGCATGGGATTGCTATACGACGATGAGCAGGTTAGGGGCGAGGGCTTCAATCTTGACAGTATCAAGCACGAAGAACCCATCTACTCCATCCGCCCAGCAAAGCAATCCCGCAAGAAGCGTGCTCAAAGCTTCAGCTTCAACCAGCCTCTGCATCTCGATCTCTCCTTCACAGATCTCGGCGGCTCCCAAGCCCTCGCGCAAATCCTCGCCTCTTCCTCCGATGACACAATCCCCTCCACCACACCCACACGCAGTTTCGCTCCTCTGCGCGTGATATACGAACTCGATGGTTCAAACCCCTCCTTCGACGTTGATACGTCTCAGCCGCCCGATTTAATCTCAGATTACGATTATCTTTCAGACAGTGAACTCGATGATTTACCCTCTCAGCGGGAAATCCTGGATAGTGCAGCCACGCCTGGTTCAGAGACGTGGGTGGTGCTAGGTGACGACTCGTAGCAGGTCCGACTCGGAATATGCAGCTGCAGATTGTGGTTCCGAGCAAGATAGCGATGGGAGAGCCTCATCGTCGGACTGGTCCTCATTAAACCTGGCGCTGCTTGGGGGTTCTGGACTGGGTGAGTCGCTGGTGCTCGCAGAAATGCTTGAGCATCGCGATGGAGTTACATTGTAGCGTCCTGCTTGCATAGTCAGAGCGAGTGCTGTTTTTGTTTTGTTTTGGTCCTACGGGACTTTGGATATTGTTATTTTATAGTGTACAATTGATGGTTCAGACTTGGTCTGAACTTGTACTATCTACTCAATTTCTTATTGATACCTATGCCTCTGTGATGATAGATGATATGACGTCGTGAGAAGTGATTGATTGCTGCCTACCATGCTAACGACCAACATGCTGTTCGCCTTGCAAGGTCTATCTGACTTTGTCTCTGCCTGCTTCGTTCCTGGGAAGACATACGGGCCTTGTTCTCCCAGCCTAATACTGCGGCTATAGCAAGACCATAACATAACCGCTTTCGTGATTACGATTGTTGTTTTGCGGTTGTTGGTTCAGCCTATGCCGGTCATCCGTCTCAACGGCTAATCGGCTTATACATGCAAGCTCATCACCAACATCACCAACAGCGGCCTTCAAAAAGTCCCTGATCTACTTCAATTGACCATCAATGAGTCCCGAAACAGCAAAAGTTTCGTAGAGATTGATGACTAGTATCTTATCGTAACCTCAACTCCGCTACGTATGCCTATGCTGACGTTGACACTAACTCGTCGCCCTCACACTCTTGGGCGTCTTCTATTGGGGTCGACACAACCAACGACGTTAAGCTCTTCAATGACCATAGCCTCAATAGTTGAAGATATTTCGTCCACCAAGTCAGCGGCACCTTTTTCATCTAACCCCCAGATGATTCCGCCCCATCAGCAAAGTCTCCGACCGGAGATTTTCAAGATCTCTCCGCAAAATGTATATAAGCCAAAGAGCACCATACTCTCATCGCATAACAATCACAACTTCACCTTCAAATCCCCCTTAATCCCCAAATAACCACAATGTCATCCAAACTCTACGACGTCCTCATCATCGGCGGCGGTCCAGGCGGTCTTGCCATGGCATCAGCCCTCGCCCGCCAAGTCTACACAGCCTTGATCCTCGACTCAGGCGTATATCGCAACGCACCTACAAAGCACATGCACAACGTCCTCGGCTTCGATCACGTTGAACCATCCGTTTTTCGCAAAAAAGCTCTCGAAGATCTTGAAAAGCGTTATGAAAGCATCGACTTCAAATCCACAACCATCACCACCGTTCGAAAAACAGACGCTGGTGTTTTCGAAGCGGTTGATCAAGATGGAAATGTCTATGAGGGAAAGAAACTTGGTCTTGGGACGGGTGTGAAGGATCTTGTGGAGGAGCAGCCTGATGGGTATGCTGAGTGCTGGGGGAAGGGAATGTAAGTGAATCTTCTGATGGCGAACGTACCTTGCTGATATGTCAAGATTTCACTGCCTTTACTGCCATGGCTTTGAGGAGCGAGGTGCAGAGTCAGCAGGCGTCTTCGCAGGCGGCATGCTCTCCAGCGCCGACATGCTCGCGCACGTAACACCCATGGCCAAACGTCTCTCCCACTCCGTAACAATCTACACCAACGGCGACACCTCCCTCCCCTCAACCATGAAGACAAAAGTGCACAGCAGCAAAGTTCACTACGACACTCAAAAGATCACATCCTTCGCCCTCATCAACGGCGGCCCAGCTGTTAAAATCACCTTCGAAGACGGCTCCTCCAAGACCGAAGGGTTCGTGGTCAGTCATCCCGATGTTGCACAAGCAGCGCCGTTTGCAGAGCAGCTTGGGCTGGAGAAGACGCCGACGGGTGATATCAAGGTTGAGGCGCCGATGAATGAGACGAGCGTGAAGGGATGTTTTGCGTTTGGGGATGCGGCGACTGTTATGAGGAGTGTGTTGCAGGCGATGCATATGGGTGGTTTTGCGGCTGCTGGGATGGCGATGCAATTGCAGCATGAGTTGGATGAGAAGGATGAGCTGTAAGAATTATTGCAAATAGATTGATGTCTGTTCAATTATTTGTCAATCTGCTTACATCCGTAGATACTGTGCTAATGCAGCTTGCTTGCCCCGTGCCTATTGGCTGCCATCTCAGCTTTTTGTCATTGCTTCTTAATTGGGCCATTATACGAGACAACACTCAAAGACATATATGTTCTCGACTCAGACCCTATACCGTCATAAAACAATAAAAAAACGCTTAAACCCGTTCAATCATCCATTCGACGCTAGAACACAAAGTCCCCGTACCGGTCGGAGTGTCTGTCTCAGTTGAGACTCGTCTATCACAATGCAAGGGATGGAGCCCTCGGCCGATGACTTCAACCTCTCAGCTCTTTTACCAACAAGGTCTGCTAGTCTTGGTCAGATATTTGTCATTTCTCCATGGGCCCGTCTGAGGGTCAATTGAGTTTGTTAGAAGGGTTACATCAGACTGCAAGCAAGAGTCCCCGATGACATGTCGGATTTAACAATCTCACTGCATCCATCACGTCAAGAGGCTCTGCAAGGGCGATTCCAAATATCAATCACAGAGTACACCGAGTGGATATCTCACCTCACCTAGAACACGTGTTTTTGCCAAGATGGATACAGCGGATAGGTCGTTTCTACCGAGTGAAGATCTTAATAGACGACCTGTTAGATAGCGTCCGTGGGTTCAGAATTAAATTCTCCGCTAGTGTCTCGAGTGCCGTGCTACTGTAACATAGTATCTAATCGTCATTCACAAGCAAATATGCTCTTCCTCTGTACTGTAGCTCTGTACCTAGTAGGTAGGAGTTTGTTTGGGAGGTAGTTGGTAGCATTGACCGATTTTGGTCGGACCTTTCATGTGGAGTGAGATCGAAGATGATATCTACAAGGATGCATATGCAAGAAGAAACACAAATTAGCAGGTGCAGCTAAGCTTTGCAGGACCGGTCAGCGGATGATGAGAAATTTGTAATTAAGACATGCATATCCTTATTCATATAAAGATACATAGATCATCACTTCCGAGGCTTGAGATTGTCTCTCCATCTTTGCTTATTCTCGGACAGCCGTCATGATGATCAAGTCTCTGGCCCTCGTCACCCTCATCACCGCCGCCTCAGCGCGAAAGTGCACAAACATCACAGTCCCTGTGTCACTTGCCTCTCAAAATGCTGTTTTCGCAATCGAGGCGCCTCTGACGGGGATTGAAGTTGCGAGTTTCGCTATCAAGCTCGCACGACAGGGTGCACCTTCGTTTCCTGAACAGGTGCAAAAGGGTGTAAGTCAAACACTCACTCAATGGTTCGTCATAAGCTTACGGTGTTAGTTTACCACTGTTTCGGGTGACTATGAACTCGCCGCTACATACTGCGAACCCGATGCCGGACCTGGAAAGGAACTCCATATTCTGACGCATGGTATTGGGTTTGATAGAAGTTACTGGGACTTTCCTTACAACAATTACAACTACAGCTATGTTGCGCGTGCGGTCGATGAGCATGGCTACTCGACTCTTACATGGGACCGTCTTGGAGTCGGTGCTTCATCCAAGGGTGATCCTTTGAACGAGATTCAGGTATTCCTCGAGATTGCAGCTCTCAAGGCACTCACTACCAAAGCTCGCGAAGGGTCTCTTGGAGTTGGGTGCAAATACTCCAAGGTTGTTCACTTGGGGCATTCGTTTGGTTCGGTTATCAGCTATGCGCTCGCCAACGAGAGCCCTGAACTCACTGACGCTATTGTCTTGACGGGCTTCACGCAAGCAACTGCTTATTTGTCGCTATTCGCAGTTGGAAGCAACTTTATTCCCATTACCGCTTCACCACTGGCCGGTAAATATCCCGCTGGCTACGTCGGTGTGTCATCTGCAGTGGGTGTACAGATCAACTTCTTCGCAGAGGGCGACTTCGATCCCAAGCTACTGGAACTAGCATACGAGAAGGGCCAGCCCGTGACGCCTGGCGAGCTTCTTACGTTGGGAGCACCAGCTGGAAAGAATAACACATATACTGGCCCAGTTCAGATTGTGACTGGCTGTAAGTTAACCTCACCCGGTATAAAACAATACTGACTGATGACAGCACGCGATGTCCCTTTCTGCGGTGATAACTGCTACTCTACTATCAGTGTAGACCCCAAGTTACCCTCATTACTCGACGTATCGAGAAGGTTCTTCACACAAGCTTCTCGATTCAACACAACTGTTGTTCCTGGTGCAGGTCACGGATTGAACCTTGGATACTCGCACACAGTCACTTACAATGCCATTTTCGACTTTCTTTCAGAGCTGGCTTGATGCCCTTCCTTTCACCTTCTTTTGCATCATATTTCATAGATACTGCTATTGTTATTGTACATAGTCCAGCTTGCAGCTATATATTTCTTTCCCTGTTCAACGGCCCATTAATTCATCCGTCAAATTCCCATCTCAGTTCTCCATCAGCTCATTACCAAGTTTTCCCATTATTGCCTGCAGAAGCCGTTGTCAGCCGTGACCCCACATTGGAGACCCTGTAACGGGCAGGCGATTAGTGAATGCAACCACTGGAGCTTCCTAATTTGTGAATGCACTTCCGTCATGACCAAGACTCCGAGGTCCATAGCGGGGTTGTTCAAATCTCCCCTCCATCTTTGTTCTTTTCAAGCAACAACACGAACACTTTCTAAAAAGACTGCAAGGTCAGCGCGACAAAGTCTGTATACGGAATTGCGACATCTGAGTACAGAATCACTTACGCGAAGGCGTTTCTTATCGCAAACACTCCAGAGATCAAGAGCTATCACCATGGTCGCTGAAAACTACGAGGCTGTCCTCAAGGGCAAATACCCAGGCAAAGACCATGCCAAACGTGTCGTCGACCTCATTCGAAAGGATGTTCCCGATGCCAATGGTATCATCTACCTCGAGAGTCAAATTACTCGAATGATGGAAGATAGCGACGAGCCCGAACCCTTCCGGTCCGTAACCCGCCTTATCTCCAAAACACCATCTAATATTTGATCCTCCAGTCAGCGCCGATACTTCTACTACCTCACCGGCTGCAACCTCCCCGACTGCGCTTTCGTATACGATATCCAATCCGCGAAATCCACACTCTTCATTCCTCCCATCAACCCCGACGATGTTATCTGGTCTGGTCTCCCGGTCAGCATCGACGAGGCCCTCGCGCAATACGACGTCGACGAAGTCAAGCTCACCACCGAACTCAACGCAACCCTCGCACACCTCGGATCCGAGAACCCCAAGTCTTCAGCCTTTGCGATCGCGAACCAAGTCTCCGACCATGTATCCTTCATCGGCTTCGACAACAAGAACTTCAAAGTGTTGAAGACCGCTATTGAGACCTCGCGAGTGGTCAAGGACGAGTTCGAGGTTGCTATGCTTCGAAAGGCAAACTATATTTCTGGTATTGGACATGGCGCTGTGTTTGCGAGGGCCAAGACTGCGAAGAATGAGCAGGAGTTTGAGGCTGCTTTCAAGGAGAGATGCTATTCTCATGGAGTTAAGAAGATGTCGTATGACCCTATTGCTGCTGCTGGAAGAGCTGCTGCTACTCTGCACTACGTCGGAAACGATGCACCTCTGGAGGGTAAGCTCAACTTGTTGATGGATGCTGGTGGCGAGTGGAACAACTACGCTGCTGATATTGTGAGTACATGAGATCTTTGGGATGGATTGAGCTGACCATCAAGACACGAACATTCCCTCTCTCGGGCAAGTTCACTAAGGAGTCTCGTCACATCTACGAGACCGTTCTCAAGATGCAAAAGGAGTGCATATCAGTTCTCAAGGAGGGTGTTCTCTGGGACGATGTTCATCTGCTCGCTCACAAGATTGCCATTGATGGTCTCCTCGAAGCTGGTATCCTCAAGGGCGACAAGGACGAAATCCTCAAGGCACGAACCAGCGCTGCTTTCCTCCCTCACGGTCTAGGTCATTACCTTGGCATGGACACCCACGACACCGGCGGTAACCCCAACTTTGGCGACAAGGATAAGATGTTCCGCTACCTACGCGTGCGGGGCACTCTCCCCAGCGGCAGCGTTGTTACTGTCGAGCCTGGTGTAAGTGACATTCACAGCGTATCTCACAGGGTTAACTGACATTTTTAGATATACTTCTGCAAGTTCATCATCGACCCTTACCTCGAGGACCCTGTGCACAGCAAATTCATCGACAAGGACGTTCTGGACAAGTACTGGGATGTTGGTGGAGTTCGGTAAGTCATGCTCTGGTGACCACCGTCGCGCTATCGAAGCAATTTGCTAACCGGTATTTGATAGCATCGAGGATAACATTCTCATCACCAAGACTGGCTCTGAGAACCTGACTGATGTGCCAAGGGAGGCTGATGAGATGGAGGCTCTGGTGTCTGGGAGTTAGAGTGAAGCGAACCCCAACATAATAAGCTTATTTTGGAGATGATCATAGACAGTAAAATGCTTCTAAAAATATCATCCCCGCGATTTTTATCAATATTTAATCCTTTATCCTGGTTTTGATGTCGAAACACTCAGAGAAACACTCTTTGTCTGAATACTGTGTGGAATCTCACCCCCTGATCATCCACACGGTGCAATTTCTTGGCCACCCAACACGTATGCCCATCTTTACATACCTCTCTTATCTCCCTGAATTCATTCCAACGTCGATCTTTCTCTTCAACTTCAGCGAAAACAGAATGAATCCCTATTTCCCTCCAACTCCGGATGCAGAAAAATGGTCTGACCCAAATTACTACACGCGACCACCCCCGGTCGCACCACCAACTCCGTCTCCGCCCCCGGAATACAGTGCCTACCGTCCCGAGTTCGGCGCCGGCCTAGCACCGCCTCCGCCTCCACGGCCTTTGCGTCCGGTCCGCTCGGCGACGAATCTCACTGGCGCTCATGCACCGCAGCAGTCGGGGTTTTTAGACCCGAGGGGGAATTATCAGGTTGATTTTGTGGTTGATGAGATCCCAAGTCCAACTTGGACGCCTTTGAGTCCTGCACCGTCAAATGAGATTAGGAGAGTTAAGAGCTCATCTGCTCTATCAGCTGCCCTGGACGCTCAAGATGATAAACCGAAAGATTCATCAAAGTGGAAAGCTGCACTCGGAGAAGCGCAGTATTTCGCTGGTGGTCTCATAAGTCACCCCGCAGAGTCCAACAAGCATTTCAGTATCATTCGTCACTCTCACGCTCTCATCTGGTACAGAGGTCCAGCGACGTCCGTACCTATCACCATTCTTTCAGATGAACCTCTTCCCCCCACGAGAACTGTGTGGTTACAGCAGAAGGGGTATTCAGGAAACATGGGAATGACGCTTAAAGCCATGATGGGAACGACTGGTACTTGGATCGACGTCACGCCCGCGACAAAAACAGGCGTTAAACACATCTCTGAAGTAGAAGAACGTGGCATACAACGCGATTTCAAGCGTTTTGTCAAGAATGCCTCTGGACGAATGAAGAAACATCTCCCGCGAGAAACACACATCATTCGTATACCCGCCGCAGCAACAGATGGTTATTTCCGCCTCGTTCTCTGCTCCAACTCTGACGGCAAAAAGGTCCTCTGCGGCAGTCCCGTATTCCGCATCGCCAGCACTTCTACCGACGTTAGTACCGTTCGTGGTTCAAGTCTGAGTACAATGCCTTTGGAAATGGGTATCAAAGTCGCTAGCACGATCGGCTCACAGGTTGCGAAGAAGTACACCGGTGTCGCAGGCGCAGTCGTCGAACAAGGTGCGAAAAGACTTACACCTTCGAACGCTACTATTAAGAAAGTCGCTACGAAAGCGTATCATGGGAGTGGGATTGGAATTGCTGTTAGTGAGAGCTGGAAGAATGGGAAGGCAGGACGTTATGATCCGTTGATATCTGGCGAAGCAATGGAGCCGCTGACGATACTTGGGAGCGATGAAGGGCCTGAAGCGCCGTTTCCTTTCAAGTTTGCGGGCAAAGTTGTCCGAGGAACTGGGATATCAACGCGGGAGCTGGGTATACCGACGGCGAATTTGAGTGAAGTTGGTGATGAGGTCAAGATGCGAATGGGCGGTGTCTTCGCAGCATGGGCACGCGTCCTCCCACCCAAAGAAACAGAAGATTTCGACGACGACTGGCACGAAGCAATCGTCACAATCGCACCCCTCCGCAACGCCCCTCCCGGCGTCGTTCTTCGGAACAAAGTAACAGTGCACATAATCCACGACTTCTCCGACACACTCTTCTTGGACCTGCGCATGAAAGTCATGCTAATGGGACATTTACACCCAGCGTTTTTAAATCTTACCAACGAAGCTTTCTTAGAAGAACATACGCGCGATGTCATGACTACGACAGCGAGTTTAGGGCGGGAGAATTGGGGACCGGAGGTTTCAGTCTCGGCGGTTAGGGCTGTGAAGAGTGAGAAGGGGTTTAAGGAGAGGCTGGGGGATGCGACGGGTGTTGTGCAGGGTCAGATGGATAGGATACCGAGACACTGGGTTGGTGTTAGGAGTGAGGCGGGAGTATTGAGGGATCAGGTTTATGGGAACGGAGGGTTGTGGATTGAGAGGTGATGAGATGAGGGATAGAGGGATATAGTAATGTTAATAAATACGAGCGTATACATGAGGTTTTGTGATGTTTATGAAGAGACTACTGTCACTGAGGTCAGAACAGAGAAGTCGATATCGTTGCAGAACTCAAGCTCGCGTCTCAATTTACGAGTAGGCTGGTCGCGTATGCGGTCTTGCTAAGGAGACAAGTCGCACTACATCGATGAACGGCCTCGACGAAGGTAGATGAGACTGAGAAACTCGCATATAGCAATTTATGACTTGGCAAAGAAGAGCTCAGTCAAGGGGAAGCACTAGATGCATCTCAGAGAAAGCTGACTACCGGCAGCTCAAGGACTGGGTCTTTCGTTGTTTAGACGGACGTCCCTATGATCACGAGCAGCTTAGTACAGCTACCTATCTAGACTACAGAGCTTGTCGCCACTATCTCAAGCCAACGATGAAGCCCCAGAAGCGCAGAGCTTCTGCCATCAACTATCACAAGCCGTCGCTACGACACTTCTCTTGCCGTACCCAACTCACCACCATCAACGGAACATCACGGCTTCGTTCTTCCCATGACATATGCCCGTGACGCCTCCCATCATCGGACTCTTGCGGCATCCGCGGATCTCTTTAACCCTCCGTCATGATCAGATCGTCGTGAGTTTCTAGCTGAAGTTATCTCTTCCCTCTCCAAAAGTCCTCAACGCTCACTCACCCCTGCTACAAGGATATCCATCACACTCCCAGGACCCTGAAATCAAGAACCCTTGAAGGCATCGCGCAATTGCCATGCTCTAGAATGCCATGCGTATCTCGGACTTCGACCGCGCTTTGCTCTGGGTGTGTAAATATCACGAAGAAACCACAGGCAGGTTCCAGCGCTAGAACGAATACCGAGATCTTTTAAATCATGCCGTTGTGACGAAATCCTAGCACATGGAAGTATCATATCATATCACTCGCAGGTCCAAAGTTTTCTCCTACGTAACAACACAATCAGACCACCGTGCCAAGCATACCGGGATGTCATGTGATATCACAATCCCAAGCGAAACGGTGGCTGAGATCTTCGTGATGCAGGGTCTTGGGTGTATATTCTGCACGTCGTAGAATAGAAAGTCTCACATGGTGGGATTGACGGTTTTTTTTTTGTCATGGTGCTTCATGATATGATGGTTTAGTGTAGATGAAGCGGAAGCCATGGAACTTGGGATCTGTGGGGGTAAATCCAGGGTCTCGGTAGCGGACGTTCTAGAGCGTTATCTGTTAGCGGGAGGGAATAGTTAAAGACGGAATGTTCGGCATATTGATAAGTAAATTCAAGAACAGGGGACGGATCAGATCATGGTAATGGCCGTTCATTCATCAATCTACCTAGCGTCGCCCAAGTCATCGGCGTAGATGAACCCTGTTCCGCTTGACGAGATAGCTCGTCATCTTCTTGCGCCGTATCGCTTATCGTCATTGAGCATGCCTGTCATTTCGTTGTACATTTCGCTGATATTCTCAGAAGTCCGGGTTACGGCCGTACCCTCGAACTTGCCCGTATCCTTGATCTTGCTGGTAGCCTTGGTTCTGTTGATAGCCTTGGGTTTGCTGGTAAGCTTGGTTCTGCTGATATCCTCCACCGTGGCTTGACTGATGCTGTGGCGGCGGAGGGTATTGATCAGGGCGGTACTCTTGATACGACTGCTGCTGCTGAGGTCTGTACTCATCCTGGGGTCGGTAGTTATCCTGGTGTTGAGGTCTGTAGTCTTGCTGCGATTGGTGCTGTGGTCGGTAATCGCTCTGTTGCCCTTGAGGTCGGTACTCGTCGTGACCTTGAGGCCTGTAGTCTTGACTCTGCTGGGGCCTGTAGTCCTGCCCTTGAGAAGGTCTGTAGTCCTGTCCCTGAGGTGGTCTGTATTCGTGACTCTGCTGGTGATCAGGCCTATGATCCTGCTGGAACTGCGAAGGAGGATTATACGGCTGTTGATAACCCTGCCCGTGCTGCGACGATGGCCGTTCATATCCTCCCCCCGAAGGCGAGTATCCTCCTTGTCCACCTTGCGAAGCCGGCACAGGCGCATTCGAACCACCAAGGTTCGCCGCAGCCGGCGCACCAACACTTACACCCTCATTCCCAATATCATCCGGCACCGAGATCTTAACCTTGGGCAGATACTTCTGAACCTTCATCTCCACCATATTCTGCACAAACACCCAACTCTGCCTCTCAAACTTCCTATGCCCACCATTAACAACCCCCAGAATACTCTCCCTCAACGCCTCCTGAACTTTCCTCACCAACCCTCTGATCTTATTGACAAGCTTCGCTTTAATATCATCACCGAAACCCCTATCCGCTGAATGGGCCGGTCCCGCGTCGCGATCGAGTTGTGCGTCGAAGGGGTTACCGCCGAGGATCTTCTCGAGAGGACGTTGGAATTGATCGGGTAGTAATTCGAAGAGTTGCTTTTCAATACCACCGAGAATCTTCCGGAATTCAAGACGGACTTCTCTGTGGACTCTTGCGATGCCCGTGCTGAGTTTGTCGCTTATGACCTTTGAGAAACCACCACTCTCCCCATCAGCTCGTTCGCCATCACGATCTCCATCGCCAAACCCTCTCGTTGAACCTTCGTTGGACTTCTTGTTCCCAAACAACCCCCCAATTCCCTTGACAAGATCCTTAACCTGATCTTCAATCTCCCCCTTCACACCATCGCCCAGATCCTTCGTACTCGTATTTCCTCGTAACCAGCGCTTGATATGGTCGAGAGCAATGCGCGTGAACTGCTCAGCGATCGGGGCATGCTGTTCGCGAAGTTTGGCGCCGACTTGTTCTTTGATCTCAGGACTTATCATCCGTGCTTTTTCTTCAGGGTTTCTCGCGGCGTCTTTGACAGTGCTGCTAATCACACCTAACAGACCATCAAGTTCAAAACCCTGACCTCCTCCTCTGCCGTTATTGTTCTCAAGATGATCCTGCACCGCGTCAAAAGCAGCAGACAAAAACCCCTTCGCACCACCCCTCGAAGTATCTCCCCCCCTCGATCGTGTATCCTGCCCACCACCTGCTCTCCCCTCCGTAATATCGAAAATATCACGTAAATCATCCCCCGCCTCATCAGTAATCTTTGTAAAACTCCTCGTCAACTTGGCCAACTCATCCGCAAACGGCAAACTCTGCCCTCCATACGCATCCGGCGCATCATCCTTAAGATCAAATGGACTTCTCGAAGAAGAATCTTTATCTTTGTTGAAGAGCGATCGGAAAGCGTCGACGACTTTATCTTCGAGGCTGTCGATGGTTTTTTGCTGAAAGGTTTCGAGTTCGGAGGTGATGCGGGGTTGGATCTGGGGGGCGAGGGAGTCGACGTATTCGTCTACTTTTTTAAAGAGGACTTCTGGGACGCCGCGGGAGGACATTTTGAGGCAGACAGAAGTAAAGATGGCGATGGAGGAGGAAGATAAAGTTAAGGTTATTTTGGTTGGGGAGGTTAGTTAGTGAGGGGTCCTGAAGCTGAGGGGAGCTGAGCTGGCAGAGCTGAGTTGGCATGTGACGTCAGCTCTTGGATCCACTTTCATGCAGCTCAGTGTAAGTCAATAATTTCTCTATGTAAATAAGAACAGTAGAAGTGAAGTGAAGTGAAGCTGCCTATCCCACTCAATTTGACATCTAATATGACAATCCAATCTCATGACCTTAAACGAAGCGTCCCTTCGTCTCAGGCTTCATCGCCTTGGGCTTCTTTCCCTTCGGTTCAACAACAACCCAATCCTCCACCTTCGCTTCACCCGCCGCCAACGCCACCAACTGCTCATCCGTGCAGCTCAATGGCGCCTCTCTAATAAAGCACGTATTCTCCGGCGACTCAGGAACCTTGTTCATCACACCCCTCACACTCTTGCGTCCCTTAGTCTTATACCCCGTATGCTTCCTCAGATCAACTTCCCCAGTAGCCAAATCCCTTCGCGACATAACTCTGTTGAAGATAACAGACAAAGCCTCGGGTTGATAACCTGCTACACCATGTCCAGATTCGAAAATTCGTGAAAACGATACGTTCCCGTGCTCGCGGACAAAACCAGCGGTGTAAGAGCAATTCGTCTTGATGGGTGTATATCCAGCGGAGCGGAACTCAGTAGCAGACGAGAAGTCCAGTGAAAGACTAATGTTCTCACCACCATACCCTTTGACAATTAGCAATCACCCCACAAGAACCTTCTGTTAAAACTTACAAGAACAGCGATAGTCGCGATCAGCGTATATCAGCGCAACATTAACACCCCGTTCAACAACCCTCTCCACAGCATGAAGACTCCCAATCATGATATCTCCCGTCTGGCCCAACCACACTTTACCAATATTGTTAAACCCCACTGTAAAGTTAAGCGGAACACCAAGGTCGCGCTGGACCCAGGGTTGGTTGAAGAAGTTCTCGATGTAAGGCTTTGGGAAGAGCGTGACGTTGGAGTGGGTGATGTCAAAAGGAGATCGCTAAGCCCAAGTCAGTGAGTGTCGTAGAGGATGATGGGGAAAAGGGAGACGTACGTCTGAGAGAGCTTGATAAGTCCCCTGGATCTCAAAAAAGCACAGGTTCGTCGCAGCGACACAAGCTTCATTAACAGTCTTGTTGTTCCCAAACCTTTCAGGATCACCCTCCGCCACGAGAGCGCGACACTTATCCATAAGAGCATAACACCCCGTCTCCGGATCCTCGAGCTTCTCTAGCATACCTTTGTATGTCTTATCGTCAAAGAATTGAAGACCGTAGTTATTATGATGACCATAATCGGCGTACCCTCTCGCCATGGCTCGTGCGTCGATGCCGGGTTCTTGAAGACCCAGAGTCGCGAGATTGAGGATCGTAGCGTTGGGGAATGTTGGTGAGTTATTGGAGATGAGGGTGTTTTGATCTTGGAAGTAGGAGAAGTAGTTGGGGCCGTAGAAACCGCCGTACTGAAGATGTTAGTTGAAGAACGGTTATGTTGGAGAGGACTTACAGAAGATGTCCAGAGGGATATCCCATCATTCTTAGTCTGCCACTCCGGAAACCTAACCTCGTTAACAATACCCAAGCACAACTCCAATAAAGAACATACTCATTGAACCAAACCTGCGCAAAAGCCCACATCGTCCTAGCACCACTCATCGTCGTCCTCGGCACAGTCTTCAACTCCCCCGAATCAAAAGTAGCCTGCAAAAACGTCTCATTCGTCTTCGGAACCCTTTCCCCTTTAACCGGCGTGAAAGTCTGCGTCAGGGTATCAAACGTCCCATTCACAAGATCAACATACGAAAACCCCGTTCCCAGCGGTTGATCGATGTACAACATGTTGACGTGCTTGTTCCATGATAGATCATTGAGAGTGGTCGAGTTGGAGTCGGCGTTTATGGAGCAGGGAAAGCCGTTTGTGCCGTCGAAGGAGGATGAGCCGGGACCGCCGCCTATGTAGATTGATGTTGGGGCTGTGGAGGGGTTGTTTCGAGACTCTGGGTTGTATTAGCACGTCTTTCATGGCTTTTCATGGGAGATGTATAGTACCGAAGTACCAGAAGAAGAGATGGGCTTTCTGCTTCTCATCCCAATGCTGGAAATCGGGGAGTAGACTCCTTGGAAGTGTGACATAACCGCTGTAAGCATTGACGCCCTCGGTAGTCTCACAAACAGAAGTCTACTCAACTGTTAGTCACTCATTTCTTCAAGTATATTGTGAGTTTGTTGGCTTTACCTTCTTGTACGAAATCTCAGCCCCATTGAACAAGTTCGACGACACGACTTCTAGACTCTTTGGCGCAGCCACCCACTCTTGAGCCGCCACCAACGACCCAAATACAAGACCAAGACTCTTCGAAAGCCTCATTGCGAGCTAGTTGAACCAACAAAAAGAGAAGAGTGTATAAACTGTATAATTGTGATGAATCTCTGCTTCTCCTCTCCTCTCCTCCGATGAACACGCTCTCTTATATCCCCATCCCTCACGCAACCCAGAACACCGATCAACACATCATCTCGCCAATCACTCATCATCAAAGAGGCTCAGACTCCATGAAACACATCACGACCCTGCATCACTGCTCTCAATTGAGTATATCACAACCATGTTTGGCGACCGGACCAATCACTTCACAGCATCTGACAGAAGGAAGAGAACAATATAATGCACTGATGACTCCGCGGCCCACTGGATTCCCTGCTGTTTGCTTGCGTCCGTTAATTTGGGGGGCGTTGCCTGTAAGGCTGAACAAAGAATGGAACTGTTTGTTGGCGAGCGGGCCAATCAAGGAGCCTTGTCGAGCTAACGATGTGTGGCTTGGACGGGCTCGCCAAACAATCTCTCCGGAATAAGAAATGGATATCCGATCTTGGGTTCAAGGAAAGCTTATCGTCATGTCGGAAGAAGTTAATATTCTATTATTATATGCTTGCCACTTTAACCTCATTAAACTTCCCAGAGCCTTCAGCGCTAGTCAATCACAATAATCACATCACAAGCATGGGATAAAAGTCAGAGGTGCAAATAATTCTCTTGAGCTGTACCTGCATCGCATTCTGGCAGCTTTGCTTTGTGTATAGTATAATGTATATCTGTTCTGACCCAACTCCTTTCCTCCCTTCCAAACACAATCCATCCTGCATCGCATGCATTGCATTCCATTCATCGGAAGGCAAGCTTTTTTTAATCCATTCCCAATTGTCCTGTCCATTCGCCATTATACAGTCTTCGCATTCAATCAAGTCATCGTTTAGGCATACGCCTCGGAGACATTCGTGACACGCGTAAAACCAGGCTTCGCTCAACTATCCGCAGACGTAAAGATAAAACACAACGGCCCTTTCCTTTCACAAGCAAAACCCACATTAAAGCGTGTTTCTATCCGTTCAACGGCGAGAAGCAAGCGTTGGGGTTGAACGGTGATGATGACCAGAAAGTTCCGATTAAAAACAACAAGAGTAAAACAGAAGCGGGTGATATTCCGTGAGAGCAAACGAAGAAATCAGGACTCGCAGGTAAACATGGCTCCCAAACTCCAATGCGGATGCCCGGCTCGCCATGCCAGGCTTGCACAAGTCCAATACCGTAAACGCCAAACAATTGTGGCCGTCAGCCGTAGAAGCATTCCCAGTGATTGAGTCAAAGGGTTGTGCTGTTTCGGTTCAAACAGCCGGGGTAGAGTAGTGATGTTGGGCGGCAAACATAATGTTGCCTTATCCCATAAGTGTTGAAGGGTTATTAGATATCAAGATAGCAATGCAATCTTGGGTTGCTCTTGATGTTGTGTTGCTGGTGGATATGTTAACAGTCCAACCTCATTCCACGGTCGCCGATGCGATTCTATCCTCGGATCGCCGTAGCAGCATGTCCATCAGACCAGGGAAACCGATCCATCATTTGTTGCTGGACATGGTACGACAGATCGTTGGATGGTGTACCATCGAACGACACGAAGGCGGGTGAAGCCGACCTAGCCGTGGCTGAAGGTCTCGGTGTAGGCGAAGTACTGTTGGCACGGAACGCATCCTTTGGTGTTGAAGCACCCGACGGAGGGCTCAAGGCGCCGTGCAACTGAAGGGTATGGTGAGCTGCAGGTCCGGCGTGATGGGCATTTCCGTTCGGGCTTCCAAGCGAGGTAGTGTAGCTGCGGCGATGGTGATTTCCGCCGGCAGCACCGTCGAAGCGGGCACCGCCGAGTGTACCGTCCTTCATGTTAGGGCTCGACTGTTTTGATCCAAACTGCAACACGAACAACTGTTAGTAACCGACTCTTTCATTTTGCTTCTGTGTCGCCGTGCCATCCCGTAAGCCTTGGAGACTGATGCTGAGATTCTGGTGAATAAGGGATGGGCGACGGGCACCAGAAGCGATGGGTGAAGCAGGGCGAACTTCGGGGGCACGTACAAAGCAGTACTTGTTGACCAACTCTTCATATGAAGAGCTGGAGATTGTCGAGTTAGGAGAGGTAGCTCCGGTGGTAGGCTGGCTCTTAGTGTTGCTGGCAGGCTCAGGGACAGTGAGGGTGGGCTTGGGAGTCCGGACGTTGGCCTTCATGTAAAGTCCATCCTTATCCTGATGAGAGGCCTCTTTGTCCTTCGCGGCCTGGACAGCAGCACTCAATGAAGCACCGAAGTCGTAACGGTTGGAGAAGGCAAGCCCGCTAGGCGAGCCGAAATCCTTGGAGAGGTTATCGCTAGCAAGGTTGCCAGCCGACTTGGACTTGAGACGGAGACCGCCAGTGCTGTTCTCAGACTCGCCGAGATACTCATGGATAGGTTGGTCAAAGTTGAGCTTAGCATCGTCACCAAAGTCACCGAAGCCAGCAGGCATCGACTTGGGTCGGGGGACATTGGCGCTGTTGGTGCGTCGGCTACTCCGGGGAAGGCCATTAGCAGGTCGGGAAGAAGCGCCCTGGAAGTTGTTCTTCCCGTTCATGGGCAGATGCTTCTTTCGGAAGTCGACCTGGAAGTTAGAGCTGCTGTTGTTGTCCCAGTACTCCTGTCCGTTGACGGTATAGCGGATGCAGAGGAAGAGAGTCTTTGACTCGAGGTTGGCCGTGTCAGCAAGCTTGATGGAAAAGGTAAAGCGATCATGACCCAGCGGTGTTTGCCGAGGGCGGATTTCGTGGCTGTAGTCAGCGGCAACCTCCGAGGTGGTCTTCCAGTAATCCAGAGTGAAACGGCAGGTAACGGCCTTGTGGAAGGCAATGTTGGCGACAGCCACAGAACCCAAAAGAGTCTTTTGGTCGGCCGAGAGCCAAACCTTTTCGAGTCGAACGGGCAACGACTTACGTGTGGCTGAGTCGTGAGGGAAGTTTGTGGTGAGGATCTCCCACTCAAAAGGAGGAGTGCGGGCAGTCTGCTTGCCATTGCCAGGGAAGGGATACTCGGTATCACTCTCGTAGCTGTCGATTGGTGAAGATCCAGCACTCACAGCCAGAGGTCGGTCCACTTGCAAGAAGTGTCGGACGTGCTCGAGGTGTGAATCAAAGTGAACAGCCTTGGAGAAGATGGGGGTACCGGGCATGCTTGAGGGGCGTCGTCGAGAAGAAGGACGGAGGGCAGGTCGGACTAGCTCACCAGACTTCTTTCGCACCATTTGAGGCTTCTTAAGCAGGTCCTCGTCAGACTCCTCCTCTGATACAGATATCGAGTTGTCGTTTGACTTAGAGAGGCCAGCGTTTGGCTCAGTGGCAGATCGAACGTGTCCCATCTTACGGCCCTTTGCGAGATCACCTAGTGCACTTGTGCTGAAGCTGAGATGCACACCATCCTTGCGGCGTAGTTGTAGGTTTTCTGTGCTGTCTTGATGCTGCAGTTGTGATCTTGGGGGAGATGATGAACGTTGCATGGGGATTTGGCTGACAGCATCCCGCAGAGCCTTGTCAAGCTTTCGACCCCGAATTTGTGGTTCTTGCTCCTCGTCGTCGCTACCGGAGGAAGCAGAATCGGGTGGCGAGATGATAGCACCCATGGGCATTGTGCGTTCGTCTGTAACAGGCGGTGGTGATTGTCTCACGCTTGAAGGAACAGCTGTGCCCATGCTCTTAAGATCCTCCGATGTTCCCTGCGGTGTCAGCGTCCCCGTCGATCCATCGCTGAGGGCAGAAGCTGAAGGTGTTCGTCGATGCTTTGTAAGATATGAAGCAGATCGCGGTAGACTAGGTCGCGGACTCGATTGTAGCGACGACCGCCGACTCGCTACGGGCGATACGGAGGCTGACGAAGCGGGAGATCGATGTGAGGGCGGCGTGTAAGGCATTCCCAAGGTGGGTTGTGTGGTGATTAGAGGGAGAAGAAGGGGGAGGAGAGGAGGTTATTCCGTGGAAGCCGTTTGCCAGGAACTTCGCTTCACCACGTGGAGGATAGAGTAAAAGAAGTAACCCAGGTAAATAAATGAGGTTTTCGTGAGAAGCTCTCTTCTCGTGATGGAGACAGATTCAAGGGCAGTTGCGCGGAATGCGCTACAGCGAGAAGTGGTTTTTTCTTTTCTCTTTCTCTTAGCGTATGCGATGAAGATCAAGGCAGGAGCAGAAGGTGATCGAGATCAGGTCTAATAACGGGGAAGGCACTGATTAGCATGGTTAAGAAACAGGGAATTTTTGTGGCGATGCATAATTAGACGAAGAAATGGGGGCAAAGATAAGAGGCCAAGGGGAGACAATTGGTAGTAATAATGATTTCACAGGCTGTTGATGAAAAAATGAAGAATGATGATTGCTTTTAATTGTTTGACGATTGTTGCGATGGATGACAATAAGAGGACGAGCGAAACAATAGGACTGTGCTGTGCTGAGGTTCAGGTGCATCTACAGGGGAGTACAGTGAGTGCAGTGATGGTGGTTTCAGTGGGTGATAAGGTGCAGTGCACTACTTACACGATGGAAGTGATCAATGCGCACCCCAACAAAAAATAAGCAGGCAAACGATACGACTCGAGAAAAACAAATGCTCTGGCAATATTCCAGCAACAGAGCAAATGGATTCCACGAAGAGTACAATTCGGCAACTGACGGTGGTTGGTTGAGTGTATCACAGTGAAGTGATACAGCAGATTGTCCGTTGAACGTGAGCGAGAAGAGTCTTCGGATTAGGAGGCTGGTCGAGATGATGATGATGGCGATGAGGAGGACGATGGCGACATGAAACAAGAAACCGACAACAAAAGCAATGAACAATCAATGACAAAACAGTAAAACAAAATACAATGAAAAGAGGCTGCTGATACTAAAGACTTGAGAAGGAGTCTGTTGAAGTAAAGTCAGTCAGTCGGTGGTCATAAACTCGTCGACAGCAATCAGAGCTGGTGGAGATGCTGAAAGGAATCGAGGATAAGAGTGCTGCGGGGAGCAGGTGGTTTTGAGTCTTGCTCTGCAGGCGAATTGAACTGAACACCCAAAGGCCAAGCCAAGCCCACCCAGGTCCCAATTAAAAAACCAAGGTACAAAACTCTTTTCTACGCTGCCTTGGCCTTGTCCAGAGGTGTGAGGGCAGCACCTAGCACCGGGGCCCGGCCTGAGCGGCATGGGACTAGAGGCTAGCGAGCTACAAGGTTGAGAGCCGCGTAGGTATGGGCCGTCTGGTGGTGGTGCTCTTTTTTTGATCCTCTGGTTTTCTTTGGGATGGTGGTGGGTGTTAATGGGCAGGGATAAGCAGTGGGCAGGATTTGAGTTGCAGACCAGGGGTGGGCTAACGAGTTTTTTGGTGGAGGGTAGGGTTTATGATAGAGGAGGGGGTGGCATCATGTTCTGTCTGTCTGTTGTGCACTTACGAGATATCTGTTCTGTTACAGTAATCTTATCCGTACTCTTCTTGTGCCTTCTGCTGTATTGTATTGTATGATTGACGTTGTATTATTGATTCTGTGTAGTATCCAATAGATAGACTCTCTCCATACGGTGGAGTTCAAGTCGGGGATGACCACAATTCGAGCTGTGCTTTCTCTGGGGGGTGGGATCAATGTGGGTAGAACTCGAGTTCGAGATTGGAGTAGTGGAGAGAGATAGAAGGATGGTTTGATGAAATGAAGCTACAATTCAATTCAAGAGGACGAGGCTTTTGATATTCCCTCAAAATGCGTGAATTGAAGTAATCCCCAAGATTATCAGAGGCGGCGGCAAAAAAGGACCCCCAACCAAACCAGACCAAGACTTGGTGTTGTGGATTTGTGTAGATTCGCCGTGTTTTTTGAGTTGGGATGGCGGAGATTGGCGTCTGCCGATTTGCTAAAGATTTACAACTGGGCTTGACGGCAATAAAATAAGAAAATAGTAAAATAGAAGACTAATAAAGAAAAAGAAAAGGATTGGCGATTTGATAATCAGTGTTTTTTGTCTTATGTATGTACGTTTGTAGATGAATGATGTTACCGGATGCTGATGGTTACCGGATGTGTAAGGATGCTTGGCAGGAAAACGTCAGATGGCGGAGGCGGGACGGGACAAAGGAGAAGTAAAGAGGCGAATTGAGCGTGGGATGAATGGGATCAATCGGCAATTGAAATGTGAAGCCGATGAAAGCATATGATAATTGTTAAAGAAAATGAGATGATATGAGGTTTCTGGTGAGAAATGATTTGACTGAACCTGATTGAAAGAGAGTGGATATGATCTGAGCAAGGCAGTTCCGGTAGCGCAGATAGGTATCGTATCAGAACGTGATTCGACAGATAAAAAAAAACGAAACTGCTAGGATGGCGACAGTCGAGCGGAGATCCAATGCTACCGCTACCGGGGCATGGGTATCAAGTTAACGCACGTTAGAGCAGCGCAGAGCAGATGGGGGGCTCTCTTGGTTCGGTTTGGTCTGGTCTGCTTCGGTTTGAGGATGCGCCGGAAGGTTTTAGTGTATAGTTTATGGAGTAGCGAGTGGTGTTATGAATGGCTGAACAAATAGAAAACAGCAGTAATGATAGTAAGAAAAACGAAGTCAAAAGAAAATGAATGAATGGCTTTTTGGCACCAATGATTTACAATCTTGAGTAGCTGAAAACAGAAAGAAAAGAAAAAGGAAAAAAGGAAACGGGGAAAGTCAAGTCTATACAAATTCACAGAGACAATAAACAGGTCGTCATGGTGAGGATTCAGAACAAAGTGAACCCAAAAAGTCAAACAGAAACAGAAACAGACCACTCTCTCCCAATGCTGTTCCAAGGTTGGTCAGATCATCGAATGAGAAGACTCCGTGGCGCACGCCAAGGGAACTGAGCATTCTTGGGAAGAGGTGGAGAAAAGAATGTCTCTGAAATTCGGGGGAGTGTGCATCCCAGTTTAAACTTCCAAGCTGACTGCTTCGTCAATAAAAGACTGGTGAGGTGATATCAGCAACTACTCCACGATGACGGATTGTCAAAAAAGCTAGATATGTAAAGCACGGTCTAGAGAAAGAGAAAATGAAGCAAGCGAAGCGAAGAGACGTGGGGAACAGAAACAGCTTGTTTAATGGATTGGACCAGAAATAATGTGGACAAAAAGTGTCAAAGCTATCAAATTATCCTCACCTCATCAACTGAGAGGTGGGGTCCCCCGTCGGTGACACACAGTGAGCCTAGAGCTTCAGCTTCTCACGCCTTTCCCTGATTGCGTGCGTGCGTGCCTCAAGATCTATTCCCTGCCCCCATGTCCAGCGACTCGCTCCTCCGTATCGTCCGCTCCGTGTCATCCGGACGCGCCGTTGAGGGCATTGAATCAGGGCACGACTCTGAACTACCATTGCAGGGCGTTAGCTCTCGGTAGATGGGTTTGACAGAAAATCGTCAATCTCGATGCTTCAATACGACATGGTCAATCCTTCATAAAGAAAAGCTTCACCGACATTACAAGATTCAAGATATGTGCCATACGAGCCCATGGCTTGCACCGCAGCCTTGAGTCTGAGCCTCCTTGTATCACTTTCCACTAAAATATTTCCAAGGCAGAGCCCCTTGTTGAACCAGAGCACGAGGCACGCCTGGAAGAGCTCCGTCGTTCAGAGCCCTCGCCCTGTAGCACGTTAGCGAGGGCATTGATTCGAACCCGGGTGCAGTCAGTACCATTGAAAATTCCGTGCATATTGAACGAAAAAAAGAAGCCAATTAATTCGCTTACAAGCATTTCGTTTGATAGGGGGAACACAACGTCCGCCAGGTCAACAAATGCAGTGCATGGCAACTCGTGACATATTCGTCCTCAATGACGTATGTCGTCACAGAAACCACGCGCTCATTCTTTCATTGTCTCACCACACACTCTTTTTTTCTTTTTCTTTCTCTTCAATGTCTTGAAAAAAAAAATGTTCCCAACCAATAACACAAAATCTCGAGGTACCAACTAAAGTCTCAGTCGGGAGCCTCCCCCAGACTTTTCCGGTGCAACTGCAACACTGGTCCTGGACCAATTACTAAGATCTACAAAACAGGACCTGAAGCTCCATTGCCATGCCATTGATCCATGTCAATAACCATGCTGTGATACAGTATCATCCGTGCCCATACCCGCTGTTATTTCAGTGGACAACGGACAAACCCCAGGTCCAAACGTCTCACGATGCTTGTCATCCACCAAATCCACTGATTCCCCAAAATGAAGTTCGAAGGGCGGAAAATCTCAAGACAAAGCAAAAGCAAATCCCAACGCTCGTGGCTGACACACTTGGAAAGCCTCCAGATTGTTCGTTCGCGTATGTGGGTCTCAGCCATTAAAAACTAGAGCCTCTTTTTCTTCCCCCTCCTCTGGCACTCTCCAAGATGAAGGTCTGAACACGGTTGTGTCTCTTCACCCAGACAACTGATGGCATGATTCAGGTTGTCATGAACAAGAAGCAGACTCGTAGCCAAAGAGTCAAGACCGCTTCTTTCCCGCTCAATAGTTTCCAGACGATGGCGGCTGTCTTTTTACTTCTGTACTGCAATGCAGATTACACCATCCCCAGATGAGACTACATCCGACATGCACGGCTTAGTCAATATGACTAGCATGTCAAAGCTTCCTGTCATGATTTGACAGAACAGACAGAGGCGGAAGACAGCCTCGCACTGGTATTGGCTACACGAGTTTTCTCCCTATTATTTCTCCACGGGCTTCTGTAAAACATATTTGTCTGGCGCTTTGGGCGGGATGCAAATATGAAAATGCCACAGATCCCCCACGTACTACCAACAGTAGTGTTGAGCTTGTTTACCCTACCGTTACGAAAAACTGAACGAGTGAGATTAAAAAAGAGTCAGAGCAAACCCAGATCGAGGCGGCTCCAAGGGCGAAGCGAGGACAAGGATAAGACCTGCACCGAAGGAGTTTAGCTTCAAGATTGCGTCCGAGACCAAAGAGATAACGGGCCATGCACAGACCAGATCGCCCACTCACACTTCTCAGCCTCTCCTTAGGATGCTATTTCTGTATTGGTCCAGAAAAAATTTTGCACCTCCAGGGTTGTATCCAAAAGCCTCCAATTGCTCCCCGTTATCAGCTTCAATTTCACATCAGAGTCAACGTCCCGCCCATACTAACAGACCGGTTGGGTGGGGAAATTCCACTCACATCTTTTTTATAAAATATCCTCAAATGCCTCAAATACAGCCGAATCTAACGGCACCTAAAGCAAACCGTCTATTTCCCCAAAGAAGCTTGTCATATTCTGACTGTTAATGGAATGACTGCAGGGTGAGGTGCTGTGAGTGACAGCGCTAGGGCCATATCGAGAGGATGCTAGACCCAACAATGAGAACGCCCCAGAAGCTAAAACCATGGTGTTTTGTGGTTCATCTTAACAGTTTTGGGAGGTTGTTGGGTGCGCGAACGTTAGCGATCTCACCATGGCTTGCTCTAGTACCCTCATTTTCACATGTGAATATGTTCGAGTGTATCCCCATCAGTCACTTTACATACGAAGGACCCTGATCCCCAACCAACCATAAACTCCCCTGCAATGATGCGATGCCCACCATTTGAACTCAAGGCGGTTACCGTTACAGTCAAGACAAACGAAAGCTAACAGTCGCATCGCCACCGAAATATGCTCTGCAACCCCCAACAAGAATACCGGTATGGTAAAGTCAGGCAATAAAAACGCAACAACACCAAGAGTTTTCATCGCCACCCATTAGTCACATACTACCACCAACAAGTAAATATCTTCTTCCATTTCCGTCCTGTCGCATCCCAACTATTTGCCTCAACCTTCATGTTTCTCCTTCGCCGGGGATCCATTCTCCATGCACACCAACTCAACTTTACGGCAATGTCGCACTCAGCGCATCGCCCGTAACGTACGGTTTACAAGACTGCAGGACGACCGTTTCTATTTTGCGAGATGTGATGATCCTTCAGACGGGGCTACGTTTCCCAGAGCGTCTATTTTGGAAAGATGCCGAATATGCAATAAGCCATGTTTGTTCAATTCGCTTTTCCTTTCTATTGTGATATGACTGATCTTCTTTACCCTTGTCGTATGGTAATGCGCGGGAGAGCGACAGATGCGCAACCAGATTATCAAGGATGATCGCAACGATAATGAGACCAGAAGCTATCCCAATATCTTGTGTAACTCACGCCAGAGCCTCTATTCATCACGTAACATAAGCTCCGATGTCGCTCTTCTCACCATTGATGCAATCCAACCTCTGTAATGTATGACATTGACACAACCTCCTACACCTTCATCACTATCACACCGATAGAGCAGATAGATAGCCAAACACAGCTTATCAGCACAATCAATTGGCCCTGCCCCGCGAATGCAATGAGCATCTCCTGCGTTCTTGCGTCCAATTCACTCTTCGCACGCCACACACAAGGTGCAGGGGTGGGTGTCAGCACACACACATGCATCTCGATGTGTGTGAGCGAAACGGCGAGGATCTCTGTGGCTTGATTGGCTTGCCAGCAGCGGTTCGCAGGGAGTTTCGCTAAGCATGCAAGAGGGGATCCATGAGCTATGACAGGGAATGAGGGCAGGGATAAGCATTGACCAGGGCGACATTCAACTTGAGTTTCTGGTGGGTCTAGAGCCGCAGACCGAGATTGAATGCAGTTTGGAGTTGGAGTTGATGAGGCCAGGGTGAAAGAACCTCTGCCACAGTGACAGAAACACTAGACCGCGTACATAATAAATTCTCATACCTTTTGACCAATTTATTTCTGCTGGTCCAAGGTCTCGCCTTTTTGGACCCCAACGAGCTCTGAAGCTCGAACCTCATTAATATCAATCGTATCGTATTCTGTGACCCGCACTCCAGTAACCTTTCGGTCTGGCGCCTCTGACCATAATGGCTTTCCAGAGGCGCCGACAATCCAGCCAACAATTACCTTTTGATCTCAAGGGTCTTTGCATTAATCGAAGATCAATTACCGTCTCAGTATCATAAAATCTTCAACACTACCCACAGACACTTCGCCACCCATGTTGTGCTACACTCAGTAAATGAATCTAGACGCCCGCCTCTGTCCGAGGAAGCAGATATATGCAACTATCTCCAGCCCCTTGGTATCAGAACATTCTCCATCCACCGGCGGTTACGTGGGTCAAGGGTTCTCTTGGTCTGTGTTTATGGTGTTAACAAGACCCACGGCCAAGAAAGCACAACATCAATGATCTGATTGAGGGTATACCAAGTAAACTCCTCTTCCGTCTCGTCTCATCATGCCATACCGAGGCCGTCGTTTTGGTGTTTTGCATGATAGCCAAGCCTCGTGGGTCATCTTTGCCTCTTCTTCAACATTGTGATGGGATCTTCGAAGGGCCCAGCCTCAAAAAAAGATGTCTGCTACCCTGATCGTCCGCGTCCCGCCATGATAATGCCACAATGTGTGAGTGGATATAACCAAAACCATTCCCGTACATTACAATGATCTTCGTTGCAGTTTTCTTGTGTACGCCCTCACCCTCACGGCTGGGAATAAGGGGAGACCCTTTATGTGGCGAAAGGCAGAGAACCGAGAAAAAAGGACCCTTCATACATTACACCTACGTAGAGAGAAGAGAGAACCCCGTGTTTGTAAGGAAGAGTGTCCAAATTGAGTTTACTTTCTCTGCTGCTCACCGACGTTACCATGGAGAATGACGGTCGCCTCGAAAAGATACGCCATATACGCAGCCACATCCGCAATCAGAAGGATGAGATGTGAATGCATCACCGACATTTCACTCATTCGAGGGGAAGAGAGATGAGAGGCAGGTCTAACGATGATGACGCTGCGAGGCATGCTAATTGCGTGGTATTGCGTATGCTCTTCCTGCAAGTCACCTCGCTTCTGAGACTCATAACGCATATCAAGTTGGCTCTTATCATTTGCTCGTTCGTTGCGTTATCTGCCGAGCATCTGGGGAGATTTTCACGAGATGGAATTGGTCCAACACAAATGCGGGGGACGTTTTCGTGTCTCTGTGATCTGCAAATCGCACAGCAAGTAATCTCCATCATCAAGCGCCATAATGCAATATCCCCCAGACGCCGTTCGTCTCGTCTTATCGGAACGACTTGCGGAGTTGCATAGCAGTTCACTGCCACCGTATAATTAGTGACTCAAGTACCGTCGAGCCATCAATTGGAGGAGCGGCTTAGTTAAACGCTACGAGTGATTTAAGCTTCACCGGATCTTCCGCCCCGGAGGCGCTACCTATCGGAGTGGGGTGATGCCGATGAGCCCAGCTTACCATTGAGAGAGATGCTAGGTAGTAAGAAGAGATGCATGCCGTGTTTTTCGTTTCACCCATTCAATATTGGTGATGGTTCATTCTTGGACTTTTTCGGGTGTCATCATCCAGAGACCAAAACCATATCTGCACGTTACCCTACTCTACGGAGTACACTGTCATATTCTAGGAGCTCCTCTGCGCGCCTCGACAAAACGAGCATCGTTTCTCCAACCCCGCGCGAACCCCCTCTTTACAAGAACAAGCCATGGCATGTTTCTGCTACGCACTATCGATGACTTTCCACAGTAACCATATTTATATGAACAAGAGACAAGGTCATGTTACTTTACACATGATGTGCCATTTCTCTCGGCCGACATCAAGAACCCGATATCCACGTGATGGTATTTCCAAGACGTGATTTATCGGACGTTTCGGAACCTGATATGATGATATGGGAAAGTTTGCTCCCCCTGGTACATTTAATTGCTTGGTATTTCATAGTGATGCGACATGATCTGAGTATGACAGCTTCCGATACTCAAGACCAAAGCATAACATCGACTCATGGTGCGGGGAAGCTATTCATAGGCGTAGGTAGTTCAGTCAAGTCCATTCTAGACCTCTACAAAACAACTCAGCTGCCAAGACTAATCCAGGGTCTTAATCAAGAATAATATCACTGATTTAGAAGTCGGTAACTACTCAATTGGTCACTATTCGAGCTCCGTCAGAATTAAACACTTCCATAGAGAGCTTCCTACATCAAGAGCTGTAACTGAACCGCACTGAACAGAGCACAAATGCTCCCCTCTCCGCTCCCCTCCCTGCAACCCCCTCGCCCGTTATCATGGCTCGCTAAGCAACGGCCCCCTCCTCCTCCACACCACCTTGGTCAGAGATCCTGGCTGTCTGGCTGCCAACCAGACAGGGGCACCACAAGCAGAAACTGGGACCTCAACACCAACACCACGAGTTTTGCAAAAATACCACAGCCCTGTTGGTGTCTCGAGACTGCTCTCAACTGGCTTAATATCCCCGCTGATCGACCCTTGTCGCGTCCCCTTGTGCAGTCGGTCAGATAAGGCCGGTGAATCGCTCTTTGCAGTGTCTTGTATCGATGCTAAGTAGGTGCCGGGTTTCAAGAGCCTTTCAAGACGGCATAGGCTTGTATTTCGCACGAGTCGTTGAAGCTCCTTCGTAATGGGGCATGTCACATTAGAATCCACAGTATTCATAGAGGGGCCGTCCATCATGGGCACTTTTGAACGCCCCCCGATGGATACGTTTACTGAATTCGAACAGCTTCAAACCTCCAAGGCAGCCACCAAGTATCGAGATGGTTGCCCACCACTTGAGGCTCGGCCCTCTGATCAGCAAAACTTGTTCAGTTATGGATAGTTTGCGTCTCTTCTTGTCCAGGCACAGGGACTTGGTTCCCGACTTTGGAGTTTGGTCCTGGTATTCCCCGACACCAACTCAACAGAATATGTTCGCCTCGCCTCATTCTTTCTGGCTTCCCCAGACCTTTTCGCAACTGGCCCCCCGTCTCCCACGGGGTAAAAAACTCAGACTCTATTGTTTTGAAAAGTGACTGTTTATGACGTATTCCGCACAGATGCTGTGATCACCACCATCGAGGTCAAGTATGCAAATCGTGCAAATAGTCGGATCAAGTGGACCTGCTCGACTGGGTGTGCACGGTCTTTGCTTCCAAGCAATTTCAACGCCAAGCATTTGTTTTAACTTAACAATCGACGAGAAGCAACGAGAGAAAGGAAAGGCTGACTGATCCTAGAGGCTGGACTAGGCTAGCAAAGCAAGGGAGGCCCTGGTTGGTGCCGGAGGATCGTACAAGAGCCTCTCGACGCTCCATTTATCTCGCTTCGATACGATGGAGACATAGAGTAGAATCCACTTTCCGCCCCCTGTGAATGAGCCGCAGCTTTACTATCACATCAATGGTATGGGAAAATAGGAGTCAGAGTCAATAACTAACCGCCATGACATACATGTCTCCGCTATGGAAGAGCTCCTCCTCATCTCCCTTCTTCAGGTTCAAAACGGCTTAATACAGAGAGTGGACTCCCCGGTGAGTAGCAATATCCCTCATCCTTATCCCTTTTCGCGCAAGGACTGCTACGTAATTGTTGCTATTCGTAAAATGAATGTTGAATATTTCACGCACGGCACAATATGGAGTAGAGATGTGATATTTCCACTTATTTCTGCGAGGAAGGCCTCGCACCCCGCCATCTTCCCCTCAATATCCAACGCGTGGACGTGGAGTTGAAGGTCCAAAGTTTGAAGTGGTGGCATGCAGCATCACATCGTGCCAAAGCCACCACACAAATCTGAGCTCGCTTCTCCGCCACACCAACAGCACAGTAGTCTACGCTATTCCAAAGTAAACGGCCGCCTCACTTGTTAAACTGTCACTGCTACTGTAACCTCTTCACCGCCTCAGCCATGCATCTCTGTTCTGCGTTCTCATGAGTCGCCCGCATTGCATTTTCTTACTGTAGGAACAGTGGCCTACAGTACACACTACCGTACACTGCGCTTCTGTACACATGCAGGGAGGAACCCCCCCCCCCCCCCCCCGAGACAAGCGTGTCCCGCATTGTCTTGCAATATCGTGCATCTACCGCATGTCAAATGACTGGTCGTGCTGACTTGCTCTTTCGTAAAGGGCCCCCCTCCTCGGAGGTGTTGCTCTCAGCTGTGGAGCTTATCTATCCCTTTGAACTCTACGTGCTGCTGTAGGGTAGTACTATCACGAAGTTGTAGACATAGGGTAACCACCACCAGTAGCAATATTGAATATTGAGATCTCACATACATAAACGACTTTCTGTGCTGTAACGACAGCTCGTGTCATGTGCCAGAGCATATGACAAGTCTCTCTCTCCCCGGATGCCCCAGACTCCGTAACTTCCCCATCTGAGCGTCCGATGCACAGTCGGACTGACGCTCGGTCAAGAATTGAGACGCTAGTAAGCGTTGAAACTGTATTATCTTACCAAGTTCTAGATCTGCCTCATCACACCCACTGACAACGGCCCGGGCCATTCTGACTCCTCACAGAGGCCGCTGCGAGTATCAGTTCGATGGCAAATGTTGTGCCACTTTGATAGCTAACCGTGAGCGATGCTGAGGCTGGACTAGATGAGAGTTTTGGTGGCGGCTGATGAGTCTTTCCATGGAGAATGCCATTTCTCATGTTTCTTGTGTTATCTCTACGTATAGATGAGGGTCTGCTTAGTCTACCCGACGGTCGGAATGTACATTTGTGTTAAAAATCCTGATTTTGATTTGATGGTGTTCAGCTGCAGTTCGTTTATGTTCCCCAGATTTCGGTAGTATCGGCTCGTTGCTACCCCTACAGTACGAAGACACTGCCATATCTTTCCCTGATTCGGCCACACAACATCAGCATCCGTCTCGAACCTGGTGTAGCGTTCCAATATCTGTAAGTATGGCGTGGGTTGCACCAACACGAGAGCTAGAAACGGCTTTTCTGTCTCAGGTAACCCAATCTGCATAAGAACACTTCATCAACTCTTTCGAAAAGGAGCGTCAGGAACGTATATAACTTTGGGTGGCACAGCATCTGCACGGCAACAACCCCTTCAGTTTTTGACCGGTTGAGTTCCACGGCTTTTGGGATGATATGGTGATTTGCTGGCGGGGAGACCTGACGCTGATTTCAAAGACTATCACCTGTTCTTTTTCTGTGAGGAGCGACACATCCTACGGACTACTACCGAGAGGCGAGGGAGACCGACTTAACTCCGCTGATATCATTGCTGGGGAAGTAACATGATCTTGCCACGCCGCTGTACATATCTCGAGAGTGCACGACAGTGGCTAGGCGATAATCAAGAGGCTCGTGAATGACTACCGTGTAACGAAGTGTTACTAACCGACTGATGCTAGAACGAAGTAATGTTGTCCTGTCACATGAGAGAATTGTTCTTCGAAAAAAAGAAACGGCAACAGTACCCCGGGAGTTGTCAATTCAAGTGATACTTGGCAATACAAGCAAAAGGGCTCATTTGTACGATCGACTATGGTGTTGGTACACTTCTGACGGGTCGGAGACGGGGACACTCGTAGTTCTTTGACACATGATCGACATATGACGGATGAGAAGCTCCGGAGAACTTCTAGCCGTGAGTCACGACGATCAACCACTGCCGGGACGAATTGGACAAGGATCCTAAGAATGCCCCGGGAAACAGCAAGGATAGAGCCATTAGAACAACTCTTGGGTTTCATATTATTACAGGGAGCGGTAGTGTCAGATCCATGATACATGGAGGACCTGTTGGGCGCCTGAGAACTCTTTGATATTGGCCTAGGTGGCCACGACTAAGCAGAGTTTCAATGAAAATAGAACTCAAACCTCGGATAAACTGTGATAATGAACATATACGGCAGTATTCAGCTGGATTGGGGCAGTATTTAAGACAGCTAAACCATATTGATGGATTGACAATTGAAGTTATAGGCCGGCTGCTCGTGATTTTACATCATCAAAATTACATACTAGAGAAAGCGGAGATGCTTGAAGACCTCTCGTACGGTTGAATGGAAAGATAGGAAGAGTATGATAGAACTATGCTTCGTCTTGTTTCTGAGATATTGTTTCTTGGACTACATACTCAGTCATAGCTCAATATCCTCGTGAGCGTGTACACAGACAACACTCTGAGTTTTGACAGCTCCCAACTCTACTACATGAGTTATCTTGGGCCAAACAGTCCTAAGAAGTGATATAATCTAGAAACTGGAGATATTATTTCACTCGTGATTGATTGTAGCTGGCTGGCAAGCGGTCAAGAGCAAGACAAACAGCATCAGCCAGTCCGCCATGGAATCATTTCGCGGGTCATCGCGAGTCACCGCGAGCCAGGAGGGAACAAGAGCTAGACGAAATAGCTATGAGTACGACGAACGTAAATTCAGGGCTAAAAAGTGTTCTGAGGAGATTCCATGATATCTTGAGGAAGTCGAGTTCCGCGAGCGAGTGATAGAGAGGGAGAGCTTTCGTCCTCTTGATTCTATACAAAACAGAAGGCCAGGCGGGCATTCATTAATGCTTTATAGATAACAGAAATGTGAGAGAGCTGTATATGAAACATGAAATGACATTCCTGCTCACTGATTTGCCTCTGAACATTGGACTCATGTGAGGATGTACGTGATGCTGAGTGGGAACTATCTCGCCCTAGTCTGACACGCACAGTCGAGCATTCGTAGTATTTGGAACTTCGGATTATATTTGGATCGCGTTTCAGCATCATAGTCATGTCTGTAATGTTATGCGAGAAATAGGAAATTACTTTCCTCCAGATTCTGTACATCTCCCATGTCTGAAGTCGATATTCGCGTGACGATAGCCTCATCCTCGAGCCCACCACTACTCAATAAGATCCTTAGATAACGTCAAGAGGCTCATAGAGATCGAGAGAATGCTTGGCGTGAAGCGGGCGAGTTTGAGTAACAGGTTGAGAATGAAGATGCACCTTGTCGACATCTTCGGATGCAGTCGACCAGCACCCGTGACTCGAAAGAAGGATCTGGCTAAAGAACAATGCATGAAGAAATAGCCACACAAAGCATCAGTAGCTGCCTATGACAGTTGTAAGACGATACCTACGCATGATCTATGCAGCTTTCAGGTCTCCAACACGACAACTTGTCTGCCGAGCATACAGTGGGCGGCCACACAAGACTCCAAGCTACAAGATCCACAGTAATTGAGTAGTGTATGGGGACAATCACAATTGAAGCTTAACAATATTGAATTATGGATATCTTCTAGCTAATACCAAGAGCATCACAGGCCCTTAGTACAGGCCGGGCGTGGGGTATCAAGCACATCGCGTTGGCAAGCATAGGCACGAATTAAACTGCCGCACTTATATACTGACTGATATTGATATGAAATGTCGAACGAAGCGAAGCGCACTGCACTGTCAAGCATCTAGATCCTGTTTGATTCACAGCTTAGTCCTCGTGGGTAGGAGGACCAGCGTAGTTCTTGTGACCCCAGACCCAGTACCAGGTACCAGAAACCATGCACGCAAAGACGAACACGACGGGGGCGTAGTTGACGGTTTCGGCGGTAACGGGGATGACGGAGGGCATGCAGAAGAGGGGCATAGCCAATATAGACCAGGCTAACAAGGAGTAAGCAAGACATCACGATAGAGGGGAGTAGAGCACCTACCGAGGGCGATCCAGTTGGCGACAGCACCAAATTTTCCGAGGTAGAACTGGCCAGTCTTGACCTGCTTGCGACCAGTAGCGAGACTGATAGCAATGGGAGTGGCGTAAGAAGCAGTCAAGCAAATGACGCCAACACCAGAGAAAGCGTTGAAAGCGGCGGAAGATCCGAAGTAGATGACACCAAGGATGATCTCGATAACCATGCAAAGCATCATAGCGTTGAGGGGAACATCGAGAGAAGTGTTGACCTTGGACCACCACTTGGCACCGGGAATGGCACCGTCACGAGCGAAAGCCCAGGTGCATCGAGAGGTGGCAGTTGTGCAGCCAATACCGCAGATGATGGCGAGGACGATGAGAGGAATGAGAAGACCGAAGGCACCGCCGGAGCTGCCAACAGCGCTCTTGATGATGGGAGGCACGGGCTGGGCGGAGAGGATGACTTCCTGGATATCGGGCATGACGAACATGAGGGGGATGAGGAAGAGAAGACCGGCGAAGGTGTTGATGAAGATGGTGGCAACCATAGCCTTGGGGACCTGGACCTGAGGGTTCTGGACCTCCTCGCACATGCTGTACCATGTTAGTACAGCTGTTCTGGGTGCCGGATTAGTCGGTGGATTGAGAACTCACGAGATAATCATTCCAGTAGAAGATGTAGCATAAGCAGCGTGGAGGAGACCGACACAGAAAGACCATCCCTTGGGCCAGCCAGAGTTGGCCTCGAAGTGTGTGAAAACCCAGTCAGCATCACGACGTCCGTTCTTGGCGATAGCAAGAATAGTAGTGATGATAGCGATAACACCAGCAAAGGTCCAGAAGACAGCGGCAGTCTTTTAAACAGAGTATCAGCAACCGTTACATTCACACGAGGAAAAGGGGACAAGCATACATCAATCCAGGGAAGCCACTTGTTGCCCAGCGCAGAGACAGCATTGCACAGCAAAGTCAGGCCAAGGAAGACGAGGAAGACCTGGTAAGGCTCTCCAGACATGACACCAACGCCAGGGCTCTTCTCGAAGACATTGACACAACCGACGATGAAGAGGGCGGTACCGAAGTTTACGGAGAGAGTGATGGTGATGTTTCCAACGATATAGAGCCAGCCACAGATCCAGCTAGCAATACGACGCCATCGGGGAGGAGAAAGCATAAAGGCCTGGTAGTAAACACCTATATTATCACGCGATCAGTTACATGTTTTTCACATTGGGGCCACGAGCACGCGAGCAATGGGAGGGATTTGATTACCTCCAGCGGTAGGATAGACACTGGTGATTTCACCGAGAGAGCAAGCAACACAAACAATGATGAGGGAGACAGCGAGCCAGCCCCAGATGACGTTGACGGGACCGCCTCCAACCAGAGGATAAATCAGGGAAGTAGCGAGACCGTAGGGGATGGAGGCAAGGACGAAGGACATGAAGGCGACCTGGAAGGTAGAGCGGTTACGCGACAGCTCAGCCTTGTAGCCGAGGTTCTCGAGGAGCTGATCAGCGCCTTCTGTGTTTCCGAGCGAGGCCTTTGAGCCTCGACGAGGCTTCTGTTCTGCGAGGGGGTCCATGACTCCAGTGCTTGTGCTGGCCGAGTCGTGTTTAGACATAATCGGGAGGGAGAGGATAAGGCAACTACAACAGCGACAATGTTGTAGAGGGAGGAGGAGGAGGAGCAGGGAGAGAGGTGAGAAAAAAGAGAGTGACACGCGATACGACCCGTGGGAATGTGAGGGGATTTAAAAAGAAAGGAATTGAATCTGGGGAAGAGTGACCATTGAAGAGATTTGGAGTAGACCGAGACAAGGCATGGGAGGGAGGGAAAACGCTAAATTATCTACTGTTACGGCGGGAGTGGGTTCTCCATGTGCGTGGGTGCGTGGTGGCAATCAATAGCCATGGCAGGGATTGGATCAAGCCAACGTCTGAAAGAGGAAAAGGTGAAAGGATTGAGACGTGAGAGAACCCACACGATGGAAAGCCAAGGGTCAGGCCAAGATACGGGCCTAGATACAGGGGGTCGAGTGACTGATTGCAGTGACTGACTGATTCTTGGTGATGTTAGTGAGTACAATGCTTACTCTCACCTTCAATAGAATTGACTGCACTCTCTACCAGTACAGATGACAGTATCACATAACAATGGCTGCAACGCCATCACCAACTCTCCCACCGAGCAACACTCACCTCTTCACCTCTCATAGGCCAACCGCGGGGCTGGAGAGAAAAACCGATTCATTCAACGACCGGGGAAACACGATACGATAGGCTTAAACCCAAACCCCTACGTCATGCTACTAACTCCAAACCACCTTTAAAGTGGGTTGCGCAAGACGGCCAAGCCGACACAAGGTTTCGGCGTCGACAGCTCAAACTGGAAGGAGATTAGTCTGTCAGAGTAACATACCACGTTTCATAGGTCGAATCTTGAAGTGCCCAATTACTGAGCCAAGCTTTCAGCCGTAGTTCATTTACCTACCTGTCTTAGGCCTGTTGGTTAGCAGTACAGTGGTTGGCTGTAGGTTTCACCCGAGGACTGATACAGATATTGGCAGACATGTGAGAGCTTTGACATTCGAAAAGGTTGCTTGTGAAACAGGCAGATCATGCACATTCACCTTGATTCACCCATCAAATCAACCAAACCCCGAATGCCGGAATTGATTGATTGAATGCATCCCTTCCTCCCCCAATCTTCAACTTTACCTAATCTGGTGAATATCCAGTATGTGATCGTCAGGGTATCAACACCCGCGCCCGGCAATCCTGGTATCTAACGTGGTTGAAGGATCGATAGCCTTGGCTAGTTATCACAGAGTTTGGGGTTTGAGTTGGAACCGGTTCTATCGTTAACATGCACTTGACCTCGTCCTTGGATACTACTCCTCGCCTTATTCCTATCTAAGAAGTCCGGCGACATTTCCGTGATAAAGAATGAACTGCCGTCTATCTCCAGCACCCACGTGACCGGTTCGTCCAAGATAACGAGCCGTAAATGTGTATATCTCATAGTATGTACCGATAGATAATGTACCATAGTATAGATACGATGAAGCTATCGTCGCGTATCTCAACCCCGACCTCCGTTGTAATCAGCACCGCCAACCTTCCTCAACCTCGCAACAATATCCCCCTCATCCAGCTCGGACCGATCCCCCGTGGTGACCGCGATGCTATGATGCGAGAGCTGCTTCTTCACGTCGCCGCTCTCGATGCTGACGCGGGCTTTCCGCATGACCTTTGTGTTCTCGCCGATCCAGACCACCAGCGCAAACTTGACACGCGTGCTCTCCTTGTCGTTGGCGTACTCGACGCGCACGTAGCCGTACTGCACCTGCCCGTCGTCCAGCTCCTTGACCATCTCGGCCAGACCGCCTGTTCCCGTCTTTGTGAGGGTCAGCTTATTTCCCACGGCTGAGGCGTACGAGATGAGCAGCCAGTTTGTCTCATCTTTGTCTGAGCGGACGGCGTCGTAGGCTGCGCTGACTTCTGGTGCGTCGAGACCCGACATTGTGTATATAATTCGTTGCAGGTAGAAAGATTGGATCGGTCGGTGCGCTTCGAATCAGATTCTAGGTATGGAGTGTGAGGTAGGCTGGGCACGGAGGAATAAACTGGGCCTGGGTACGTAGTGTGAGATCAACCAACAAAAGCTCTGTATCGGCAGACGGCAGAGGAATAGAGAAAGGTTTCAAGCTTGGATCAGGCCTCAAAAGACAAGACAAACTCAGGAGTTCAGGGGCCCTTTGCCTCTACGATTTCTGGCCCCTCCCTGTACCAAAAAAAAAAAAAACCCATGGCTCTTCTGGGAAAAGTTCGGCTATGTACGGAACGAGCTCTAGAAGCCCGCCGATCCATATTTTGTGCATTTCACGCTAGAAGAGAAACGGAACAACTCCGTTCTGTTGGTCTCACGCCAAGACTTTTGGTAGTTCAGGATTCTAACACGGTCTGTTCGTAAAAGGAGCTTGGTCGCTTGGCTCGTGAAGACATCGTGAGGGAAACGTTACAGCTTCAGCTCAGGGGCTGATCCGGCTCCTCTAACCGGAGACCCGTCCTCGTCTAACCTCCACGATATCGTCGGAACATTTGCTTTTGTTGTACGTAAAAGCGCGGGTTATGAACCGATTAACTCTTCCCCTCCCCCATGGGACACGAGGTAGATAGATTTATCTAGCGACGATGGTAGGGCTTGGTGTGTTTTGAGGGGTTCGAGATGATACCAGACACTGCGACAATTCTTTAGACACGATTTATTTACCTGTTGTCGCATAATTTCTTCGGTTTCACGGACAAACAGGCCAACACCGCGATAATCACCCAAGGAACCAATAACATAGCTCAGTCAATTCTTCAACGACGATCCAATTGCTCAAGATCAATCAACACGGCAATAATCACTGAAAGAACAGCACAATCGGGCCGAGACCGTAAAATTTGTGGGGGCTGCTTACGGTGCTCCAGCGCTGTAAAAAAAAAAAAAATCCACCGTCACCCGCCGTTTCACTCGCAAAACTGCGCTGTAGCGAGGGAGGCCTTGTAAGTGGATAGCGGACCAGGATCCCATGGCCCAGTGAAATTGTTGTATAGATTCTGGACTTGATAACTTTTCGTAATGAGAAAAGAATAATGTCGCAAACAATGGAGCTCCGTAAAAGAGAGAGAAAACGTCAGAATACGGCGCTCATCGAGATCGTAATTTAATATTCCGTAAAAAATTGAAGATCTTTGGTTTTACTGCACAGAGTAAACTCAATCAGGCTTTGATCAGCTTCTGCAAGTAATCTTTTTTTGCTTTTGAAGAAGAATTCTAGGCTTTTTCTTTTTTACAAGGGTCTTTTAATATTACCTGTCATATTGAGCTTTAATCCCCGAATTTATTGATTTACGGAAATTGAGCGACCATTGAATCCCGATTAAAAAACAACAGTCCAATAATTGACCACTACCTTGATATCCTGTCTTTCTCGGTAACCAGAAGAACAATAGTGTCTTTTACTAGCAGGCTCTGGGGTGGCAGAGCATCCAATCGTATGATGTACTTGCGAGCCAGTGTATTATAACTGAGCGATGCACTGCCCATGTCTTTGCTGTGTTGGCTCGAACGCATGAACGAACATACGACTACGGTGAGCTGGAAACTAGTCCACGACGGTCTCGGAAACGGGAGGTTGCTTCCGCGTGAAGCTTGTTCGTATATCTGTTGCCACTGGTGGCATGAGCTGTCATATGTTGCTTGACTTACTGAAACATCTGGATCTCAACAACTGACCTGTCGACAACAAGCAGTCTGCGATTGAATCTTGATATGTTTTCAAACTTCCGCAAGTACGCGGCAATAAGCACTAAGATGTACGGCGCTTGAATGATCCCTGAGGGCTATGGCCCCTTATGCTTGGGACAATCACATGCTGGGTATCTAAGCTTAAACATAAGTGCAAGGTTGCATTGCTTCTTCCTCGGCCCAAAGGTGTCCCCTAAGACCTTCAATATGCGTACACGTTGTTCCTAAACGTGGATCTGATTTAGAGATTATTGACAAGTTGATGAACCATGAATAGATCTCAGCATGAAAAGATCACGAAAGATAGGACAAGTTACTTCGGTAATCGGTCGTTCCCTCGCCCCTTGTTTCTGGAAGGCTTTCGTAGCACTCTTTTGCCCGAGACAAGGGGTATCCTCTATTTATAGCATGGAACGAAAGTCTTCCGTAAGGCGTTGAAACAAATTATCATGGTCGAAGCGCAATAAAGTTTGCATTTAACCCCTATGCCTCGAGGAGAGTCTCAGGCGTTTCAGGGCACTCGTTGAGGCTATGGGCAAGTTGGACAGAAGTGGTCCGTTATAGGTTTCAACGAGTTCCTTGGATGAGTGAGTATCTTGGGAGAGGCGAGCGTGATGATGCGTCAATTACCCAGCATCAGGTTGCTTGTTATGCATCTAGATCCGCCTCCAGCTGGGTAGCGACATTTTCAGCAAAACTTGCACTCCAAGACCTAGGCCACAACAAGTGGGAGAGGACTTGGAAGGGTATCATGAGTGAAACGGAAGTCTTACAAGGTACTCATCACCAAAAGAGTGGAGAGAGGGTAATTCAATGTTCATTGAAAGCCGCCAGCTGATCAAGCCGTAGATCCATCCACCAAAGCAGCCTCATATTCAAGTAAGTGCATGCTCAAAAAATACCTATCACTAGTTTGAAGGCTAATCCAGAGCCGAGTAATATCTGTGAACGGTGTGCTGTTGCCCGTTGGGCACTCGCTGAAAAGTTTCAAGCAGTCTTCAATATCCCCCATTGGAAACTCAACTTACCCAAGATGAGAACCAAGTTTATCCCGATCTTTTATCATTTGTGGCACTGAGCAACACAAAAGTTATGTAGTGAGAAGTTCCCAAAGAGATAACTCTCAGCTATGCATTCTTGCACGTTGAGAAGAGTCTTGGCGAGATTCTCGCCATCGAAAGAAGAACAAACAGCTGGACCACTTTTCCCTCCTGGATTATAGAAAGGATGTGGTGTTAATAATTTTCTATTAATATTTTAGTTCCTAATATTACCTCTTAAGTCAGTCTGACAATCTTCCGATTGCTGTGTTTTGAATTCTGGCCTGGATGACTGCTTCTGATGCTGAACATGCTGTCATCGATTGCACTGAGCCATTGTATTAGTTAAAACAAGCACTTTAAGCTTGCGACGAGATTACAATGCTCTGGAGCCATATAGGACTCTTATTTATACGAATCTTGTATAAAAGCCTTCTTTCTTGTTTCGACTATTACTGTTGAGCTTTTGGAATCGTGATGATCAACGGCACTCATTTGATATGCCTGCGGGCGTTACACTTAGACCTGGTCGAATTAAGCTTATTTCTTAGCCGACCAGTCTCGGAGGTTTCATCTAATAGAGTTCATGCAGCGAGTTTCTTCTTTGGGACGGAGTATAAGCGTTAGCATCCTTCTTCGACATGCCGTGGTTTGGGTTTAGCATGGCACTGACTTCTATCTGATGATGTTCGTACTGAAATAAGATACTGGGAAGTTTGCTATGGCTAATCATATCGAGGGTATATCTAAAACTTAGTTATCTACATAGAACGTCAAGGTAATTCTACTGGTTGACCTTTGAAACCACTGGATCTGCAGTCTTTTCTCCATGTCCTTCGTCTCGCTCACTTGCTCCATCGCCAATACTTCCAGAGCTCTCCTCATCAGATACCCTCGAGTCAATCGCTGTGCTTTCATAACCACCCTTGACAAGCTGAGGATTCCTTCGAGCCCACCACAACAAACCGAGCTGCACGAAAACAGATGCAAAAGACATTGCCGTAGCCAGTGGAAATCCAATGGGGTATTGCGGCGCATCTGCAACTCTGAAAGCACGCAGTGGAATCGTTGCATGACCGATATACACGATCATAACCGTGATCGCAACAACAATCGCTCTCGCTTCAGGCTCCTTTCGCATAAGTTCCGCAAACCACGCCATCAGCGAAGGAGCTCCAGCGTTGGCAGCATAGGTCATGAAGTAGAATGCCATAACGACCTTCTGATCTGATGGCCAGGCACAGAGAACGCAAAGAAGGACACCAAAGGAGAAAGTCGATCCTGTGCTGATCTGCCATCTCCAGTGTTTCCAATCAGAGAGGCCGTTCAGGATAAGATTGGAAACAATCTGCAGGGCATAACCACCCAAGGGAAGAACATTGACCTGGTATGTGCTATACATACGATTCCCAGCTGCATCCTTGAGGCTTTCGATGTAGAGAACAAAGTAAGAAGTAGCGCGGTGAGCCCAGGCATTCAGGGCGAAAGCAACGAGGAAGAAGTACGTGACAGGATGGACGATCAACTTGCGCAGCTTTTGCTTCAAGACGGCCGGAGGGATAAGTTTAGACGTATTTGCGCCAAAACCCTCCATACGCTCACGAGATAACTTCTTCTCATCCTCTGTCAACCACTTCGCACGAGTGTATGAAGGAGTATCAGGAATAATGAAGAAACCAACGATTCCTTGAGCAATAGTGATGACGCCCGAGACGATGAACAGCCATTGCCATCCAGCAATTCCATGAGCACCGTTTAGGTTACGGTACAGGGCGGCTTGGAGGGCACCGAGGAACATAGCTCCTGCTACGTCGGAAACGTTGAAGCAGGCGATTCGGAAGGCGAGTTCTTTGGGTGTGTACCAGTTGAAGATGAGGGAGACGACGCTGGGCCAGAATACGGCTGAGAAGAGACCGAGGAAGAAGCGGAGGGCGTAGACGGTGGTTGCGTTCTGGGCTTTGCAGGTGCTGTTGTCTGTGTAAGTGAATCATAACCGGGCAACTTTAGGGATAAAGACTTACACTATGACGAAAAGACCCCAGATAATCTCGCAAGTTGGTAGAAACAGAGATGGTCGGACCTGATATCTGATTAGCATGACTCATAAGCACCAAGTTTCTTCAACTCACTCTCGTTTGAGCCAATTGGCCCGGAACAAGTCCGATAGCATATCCAATAGAGAAGTAGGTATTGAAAAAGACCAACTCATTGCCGTACAGACTCAATGCTTCTCGCATTCCAGAAACATATGCTTGTGTCGTTGCAGACTGGTCCATCTCCTTCATGATACCAGCGATGAAAGTCCATGTAAGAAGGAGACAATCAAGCTTGAGAATCAAGACATGTCTAGGATTGCGAAAGTAAGGAATCGCTTTGGAGATATGCTTAAAGATGCCCGTTTGAGGAGGATATGTTACAGCCTCAGCTGTATCTGTCCGTTCAGTAGTGACAGTCGCCATTATCACAGCTGTCTCCAAGTATGGATGTATCGACAACTCAAAGATGATTGAAACACATCTGATAGAATGCGAAAAAGACGGCTCAGGGTTATATACATATCAATCATCACGACCCTGTCTTCAACTCATCCCAACTCGACAAACCATGACAGATGTGAAACTCCAGATAGGAATTTAGCGGGTCAATCCAGCATCTGCAGTCCTCGCGTCATTTGCCGCCCAAAGAACGACATTCCCCCAAACGGGCGATATCTGTCGGCCAAGCCCCGACGCTTGCAGGTTAAGCTTATATCTTTATCGATATCAGATTATGTGCTTTTTTATCATCGCATCGAGTGCGACTGTCTACTCAGATCTATACCTTTTTTGAAGAGTGAATTTACTGGTGGAGGCGGACCGATCGCGAATGTATCATCTTGACAGGGAAAATTAACGGATCTGGTAATTCTGCCGTATTGCGTGTTTACCTCTTACAAGTGGGGGGATATGGTGTAAGCGAAAATTATTGCCAAGAAGAGGCATATCGCTTCAATCACGGCAAGATTTTATATCCAATATAAGTAGAACCTAACAAGCAGCTGGTAAAGTAATCACTTGACCAAAAGCAATAGAAGCTGGCGTCCCAGTGTAGTTTCTGACATGGTATGGTATAGCTAGGGCGTCACAATGGTTTTACAGTTCCGTCTGATAACAGATCTGGGTTGTCAATATCCGAGACGTGCAGCTTCCATCTAATGGCAGACATTCGGCTCTTACTGTGAGCCTCAACCCACAGTTCACCTTTTGATCGATGTTGAATGAGAAGCAACCTCTAGCATGTATCTAGGATCTTCCACGACGTAGAAACATGAACAAGCAATCTGGTTGAAGTATTACAGACATCTTTGTACATCAAGATGCGCATGGACACAGAGTATCTTCTCGCAAGTCTGCAGGAGTTAAGTCTAGCCGCAGTGAGTAGACTGTTGATTATCAAAGACTACGAGAAACTATGCTCTTGTGTTGGCTTGAGCTAAACATACAGCACATGGACATGGCTGGGGCTTCTCACATAATCTCCGCAATGAAATCTACATTCTTTGTGTGTTTTGAGTTCCGTCATGTGCGCCGTGTTAACCGAGACATAAACAATGCTAGAGTCATATGAAACAGAACATGCCAAGGCCACCATTCCAAACAGTCGAGTCCCCAAGACCATAAGCCTGATGTTGTTACAGTAGGAAACCCCGCAGTCACAGTTCGGAGCACGATAGTTGAAAGCAAAAAGAGCGTCATTATTAGTTGACTACAGATAGGCTATTCCCAAAAACCCCGGTAGAATTGAAACTGCATTAAGTCTAACTACAAAGTCAGTGGCACAAGACAATACCACCATTTGCATGCGGATCTTCCCAAAGAGAAAACCAGAAAGGAAGGCAAACGTTTAAGATCAGAACTCAACTGTTGCAGTCGTTTAGAGAAGAGCGGCAACAGCAGCGAGGAGAGCAAGAGCGCTGACGGCCTGCTTGCCAGCACTGCTGACAGTGACGGGGACACAGTGGTCACCCTCACAGCTGGAGCCGCTCTCACCCTTGGATCCAGAGCCCTCGGAGCCGGAGCTGCCCTTGGAGCCTGAGCCACCGTTGGAACCGGAGCCAGTCTCGGGGGTGGTGCCCTTGGAGCCAGAGCCCTCAGAGCCGGGGCCACCGTTGGAACCGGAGCCTCCGCTGCCTCCGTTACCACCGTTGCCTCCATTGCCGCCGTTTCCTCCGTTTCCTCCGTTTCCGCCATTGCCACCGTTACCGCCGTTACCGCCGTTACCACCCTTGGAGCCGTTGTCGTGGGAGGGGCAGGTATCCTTGGTGCAGCTGGGGACCTCAGCCTCCTTGCACTCAGCGGGGGTACCCCAGGAGTTCTCCCAAGGCTTGTAGACGACATCACCGTGCTCGCAGACATCACAGTCAGCGGGAACGAAGAAGTTGTCGTGGTTGTACCAGTCGTGGCACTCCTCAGGCTTGTAGACGGTCAGACCGTGGCAGCTGCCGTTGGAGCAGTACTTGGGGACGTATTGAGAACCACCCTGGCAAGAGCAAGCCTCAGAGATGTAGACGAGCTGACCGTCGCACTCATCACCAGGGTAAGAAACGAAGATGTAGACAACCTTGGAACCGTTGTCGTTCTCGGGGTAGCACTTGCCGTTGGAGCAGACGTAGATGGCAGTGACGGTCTGGGTCTCAGTTGCAGTGGCATCGGAGATGGTGGTGGTGAAGGTGGTGGTCAGGGTAGACTGGTCAGTGACGGTGGCGGTGAGGACATCGGTGATGGTGACATCAGGGCCGTTGACAGAGACGTAAACAGTAAGGAGGATGGTGTTGGGGATAGCCTGGCGGGCCTGGATGCGGCTGCGGCGAGCGAGAGGAGCATCACCACCACAGAACTCAGAGTCGTCACCGGGGCACTCAATGTCACACTGGTCAGTGTCGACACGGCTGGTGTTGTCAGCATCGATCTCGTCACCGCAGTAGCAGTCCTCATCGTGGACGCCGAAGTAAGCACGGCCCTCGCAGATGCTGGCGCAGAGGTTGAGGTCCATGGAGCCGGAAGAGCGAGCAAGCTCAAAGGTAGGGAAGCCAGCGGTTGAGCCGACACAGCCGAAGAGAGCAAAGTCACCGATGGAGCCGGGGAAGCCAGGAGCAGATGTAGCAGAAGAAGTAGGAGCAGTGGTCTCAGTGCCGGTAGGTTGAACGGTCTCGCCCTCAGAGTTGGTGGTAGCACCCTCAGAGTTGGTAGCAGCAGTCTCGGTCTCAGTGCCAGTCTGGGTACCGGTAGGGAAGACGGTCTCACCCTCACTGTTGGTGGTGGCACCCTCAGAGTTGGTAGCAGTCTCGGTAGGCTCAACGGTCTCGCCCTCGGAGTTGGTAGTAGCACCCTCAGAGTTGGTGTTGGTAGGCTCAGCAGTGCCAGTAGTATCAGTACCAGTGGTATTCTCGCCGTTGCCGCCACCGTTACCGGCGCCGGGGTTGCTGGATCCAGGGGGACCGACAGCGAGATCAGAGACCTCCAGGCGGGAGGAAGCAGCACCGCAAGACTGAACAAACTCGATGTTGGGAGGGTTACCGGTGGAAGGAGTGCTATCGCCAGACTTGGAACCAGATCCGGTGGAGAGACCCTCGGAGAAGACGCTCACACCGTCAACAGTGACATCGAGGTTGCAGTCGGTCTCAGCACGCTTGCGGGACTCAAGGAGCTCAACAAGGATCTCCCAGAGGATGATGAACAAGTTTCCAACGGGGAAGTCAGAGAAGATGTCGTTGGGAATACCGATGGAGAATGAAGCAATGCCATTGGGAGGGGCGAACAGGGAACTGAAGAAGGACTGATTAGAGTTGACACTAAACAACGGGCCGTTTGAGGCAAAAGCTTACATGGCGATGGATCCATCAGGGCGAGTGATGAAGGCACAGTTAAGGCCAAGCTCAGCGGCACCGAGATCGACAGGCTGGGCAGCAGCAGCAGAGCCAGTGGGGGCAGCCTCAGTGGTAGTGGTAGCAGACTCAGTAGCAGGGATACTAGAGTTGGTGAATCGCTGACCCATGACGCCCGAGGCCGCAGCCAGGAGCAAACCGGTAGAGAAACGCATGATTAGGTACCTTTTTGCTGTATTTAGCGAATGTATTAAAGAGTGAATGAAAGAATGTGTTTTGTTGTTGTAAACGAACGGACCTGGTCCTCGATGGGAAGAGTGAAGTGAGGATGAGATGAGAATATTCTGGACAAGAACACCAGCCTCTATATATACAGATGTCCACTTTACATAGACAGTTACTATCTGCACCATATTTGAGTTATTCGCCTTTGGGAATATTGGTCTCCTGCATGCAAACATTCCTGATACACGGTTGCTAGATCCGAAAGCATGCAAGGGCGATACCATCACTCCACCCAGTGTGGACCAGAAGCAGATGGTTGGCAAAAATGTCTCACCAGCACAGGCACGATAAAGCAGTCCAGATGAGAATATTCCATTCTTCAAGGTTTTTAACTAGCTATTTGCAGACTACCGCTCGAGCTACTTTTTTGCTTTCGTATTTACGGAGTGCCTTTTGGAGTGAAGATATGGAAGCGGCCCCCTATGTCTCCCTTGATAAAGCAATTTCGCAAACGAATTCCAACAACGGTTTTCTGTGTCTGTTCAATAATAAAATGCAAAAGCTTGAAGTGTTACCACGTTTTACAGGCATACCAAGCTTTTATTGACCAGCCACGCCAACAGTCGTTATCAACCGCCATAGCAATTAAGTGTAACCGCACATAACTCCCCCCATCGACAACAGAGACAAGCCAGGACTTGACAAGAAATGCACAATACCTTAGTTCAAAAGTCAAACAATCCTTTTCCACTTATCACAGTTCCCCATTAATGCCCGTGACAACAGCCTGTACTTGAAAACCCCCCTCATCTGGTGGCTTCACCACGCCGTAGCAACAAAATTTCAAAAGGCATGTTCTGATCTGCGAGGGTCAGACACGGTGTAGGGCCAGAGTCAGATTTATCCAGTAGGGAGAAGAATGAGTGTCACCTTTTTCATTGAGACCAGTGGCGAAATCAACCGCACCCATCACTGGACGAACCCAGCAGACTGCAGTATCTGAACCAGTGAGATCTCTGTGCCTTGCATGAGGTTTGACGCGTAAGTCATAATTTACAGTGTTTCTCTCGCAATTGCTTAGCTATGTGGCTAGAAATTCTTGTGTGTGGTTGATGTTGCACTTGGATCCTGCCGTAAGCCCTTTTGGATGATTTTGTTTGAATAGTTGCGGAGATATGGTGTGGTTCAGATTACCGGAAACAAGGAACCGACTATGGGTCATTTGATCATGTCTTGATCTAGTCTATTGTCTCCAGCATTGCGTAGTGGATGCGATGAGATATATCGATCAGATTGATACGAAGATAACATCCACATAACGGCTTACAATAGATCATTAAGCTAAGAAAAACAACAGGCCCCAGCTTCATCATTCGCTCCCGCTGGTGACATGCATATTCAACATGCAATCTGCACATAGGGATCTGAATGTCACTGATGCAGGGGCAAAGCGACCTGCCCGTGGTTATTGACGGGAATCTACCTTATGCTATTTCAAGAAACTTCAAGAGTGACAGCGCTTATTCTTAGCGTTGAACTAAACGGCAGACCAGTTGAGCGCCGTTTGCGGTTCGACGTTAGTGGTGGAGCGTTGGAAAGCGTTGGGACTTGTTGTTGTTAGCGCGCCTTATCACATGAGGTAATGTTTGCTATCTCAAAGAAGTTCAATTCCGGAAGTCTATTGCAGTGCGGAATTGAACCCAATGATGATGTTGGAACCTTGATGATTGCTCTGGTGGTGATGGTCGGCTTTGACATTATTCATGTCCCCTGGGACAGCCTCTCAGCAAACCCATTCGTATAGCAAACAGAGGAATGAACAAGAGTATGCAGTGAATTACCCATCGTCAAACCTGCAAAATCTCCCTCGTTAACCCCAGTCCCCCCCCCAGCCTTGTAAGGACCTAGCGCTATTCCCACGGAGATCAAACAAATCCGCAGCAAATATTCCCTGCATCGACAGCCCTGGAGACAACATTTCTTGCACCTTGCCAAGATGGAATGCAGAATTGTGTCTCAGGAACAAGCTTTGGCTCCCGAGTCTGAGAAAGTAATTGGTGAAGAAGAGAAATGTGAGACAATGCAAGGGTGTTGCCTGTGCTACATACCCCCTTTGTCAAGATGTTGCGATGGAATGTGAAGTTGGGAAGAAAGAGGGGGGCCGAACGGTGGGTGATCTTTGGAATGATGTTATGAGAGTTCTATGACGATGGGAAAAATTGGATATGATCCATGTTAGTCAAGTTAGTACAGCGAAAACGGGGAATAGGAGGAGGATGATCTAACAATTACCGAGAGACATTGTCAATTTGAATGAGCTTCACTTGTTCCCAATGTGTAGCTCATTGAGGGAATAACGAGAGGGATCTGTTGAGCTGCTACGAATAATTAATTGATCGAGCTTGCTTCAAAATGTCATGGTTACCCTGTACTTCAACATGGTGTGACATTGTCTTGGAAGAACGGATATCCGGCAAAAGACTCGTCAGCGTCGATGATCAAAAGAATCCTTCAAATGAAGCATTTGTGGACAATATCACATCCAAATGCGGTGGTATGTTGTGACTGTGAACTTCTCGTATTTTGACCCGTTTTGCCGGATCATTGCAAACGGCCTCGTGGAATTGACTTTTCGACCGTTTTCCTTGGCAAGCCATTTCCAGTTGACACATGGTCTACACATGATTCAATGACGTGGCACGACGTTACACGGCGTTCCATTGATCGATCACGATTAATTACGTCCGTCCATCGCTTACAAGTGGAGGCAGCGACGCGCTTGTGGTCTTTACACGAGTCACGACAATGGGTAAACAACTGGGGGAGCAATTTGTATATCAAGAGATAGACTGCCAATTAAGCATACATTTCCATTTTCCAAAACACATAAACCAATTATGATATCCAGCAATATTTTACGCACCGCCCAAATGCTAGATGCACGCAGACATTATTTGAACCGTTCCAAATTATCGACATAGAATGTCCGAGCCAACACGATAGCTTGCTTACAGCTGGAAAGCGCCAGCAGCCATGGATGAGAAGAGCAGAGCACCAATGGCAAGACCAAGAGTGTTGATGCTAGACTTGGGAGCGAAACCAGCAGCAGCGTTTCCACTCTCAGTAGAAGTCTCAGAGCTGGAAGAGCTAGTACCAGTGCTGGTAGAAGTACCAGAAGCAGTACCCGTAGAGCTCTTATCATCATCATCCTTATCATCATCGTCGCCGGAGATGACGCTAGCCTGAGCGGTAGCGGGGACGTCGGCGTCCTTTGTCTTGGTGGTCTTCTTGCTACCGCTGCAAAAGACATCGGCGTCGGGGGCGCCGTTGGAGAAGAGGCACTTTGCGAGCTCGCCGATGGTCTGGTCGAGGGCGACGCAGTAGAGACCGCAGCCGTTGTAGTAGCTCACGATCTTTGCGTCACCGCAGCACTTCTGCATGATCTCGGTGTGGTTGTCCTTGAAGGGCATGGCGCAGGTGTTGTCCTGGTTGGGGGTGTCATAGAGGTTTGTGCAGGCCGTGGGGACGGCGCTGGCGGTGCTGAGAGTGGTGGAAGACATGACGACGGTTGTGTGTAAAAAAGTTATTCTTAATTAAAAAGCGATTGTAGTTGAAGAAGGACGAAAAAGAATTAACGAATGTTGGTGATGAGATGATGGAGGAACAAAAAAGTTACGCGTCGGCTGAGGGATGGGTTAGGACGGGACGGGTCAGTTTTTGTCTCTGGCTAGGCTCGCATTAAGGGGTTAATCCGGGGTTCCTGGCCTATCAGCAACGCCACTCCAAATTTAGCAACGCGAGCTAAGGCTCGTATCATTGCAAGGATGTGGAGGTGAGGGATCCAGTTGCCAGGCAACTTGGGCAAGCATCAGAGGCAGGTTTTGAGGATGGACACTACGTAAGCGGAGGTAATCTTTGCGAATATCTTCCGATAGAAGTTATAGATAGAATAGGGCATGAAGAAGAAGTCAAGCTTTAGTTCTATGTCTGTTGACAGTTGATGCAGCTGAAAAACGCAAATTGGTATGATGTAAGTGGACCACTTCCCGCTCTTGGCGTACTGAGATCAGATCAGTTCGGAAATTGGCTGTCAAGGCTGCATCCTGCACAGACGTTGAAAAGTCAACTTGGAAGCCTGATGGAAGCCTGACAATGTTTTTGACATAACACCCTATTGAACACAGTGAGACGCTTGGTGTAACTCTACAGAAGCATCGCGGAAGATTACCTTAAAGTTGGATAATTGATGGTAAACGAAGGTGCTGGAAGCGTGGAAATTGCGATCGCTTACTTCAAACATGGTGAAACTGCTAGCCTTCAGTAAGCGATGGCTTATATCATGTGATAAGAAGGCAGAGGGTCTTGGTAGCAGCTCCTGGGGTCATATATGATCACTTTTTAGATACGTGACGTTATTAATTGATAAGGGAACATCACCGCAATTGTCGTCAGTTATAGTCAACGAAATCGTCAGGCATCATTATATGCTTAACGCAAGGTATTATAGCAGTGGACGGTTATAATTGGCACAATATTTATCTGGAACAGTAGGCAGTTATTAAATTCTAGCATTCCTTATCATCCAATCTATTCAAAAAGATCAGGCTCATTATGTCTGTAAAGCGGGCGCTGTTGATCCGACGACAGTTGTTAGCATCTTTTCCCTCTCATCCACCAACCAAGCAGGATTCGCCTCAAATCTAGGATCAAGCCAAAAACAAGCCTCGTCTCCATCTTTGAGCATCTTCCGAATAGGTTTCGCTCTAACATGTCCCCCGATATAAAAGAGAGCCCAGCGAACAGCACCAAAGACAGAGACGAAACTATAGAGCTGCTTGTAAATAGGATAACTAGCAATAATGACAAGTCCAATGCGCATATCAGGACGGTGCCAACAGCTGAGATAGTTGTAAAGAAGTGGAGGAAGACAAGCGACAAAGGCGAGACCGAAGAAGAAGATCCAGTATTCCTTATGCGCGCCGAGAGCTACCAGGACGGGAATACGAACCCAGTCGATGACCAGACAGGCCAGTATGTAAAGGAAGAGACCCTTTTGCATAAGAATTCCTTGAATCGTTCTTTGCCCGTTCATTCGAAATAGGTGACGCATTATCTTCCAGATAAGACTATGTCTGCCCATTTCCCATGACTTGATCCTCTGCTTGCACCAGTTCAGCCCCGAACCAAGTACAGTTGCCGGTACCTCAGTCGCAAGAGTAACTTGCGCATCAAAAGCAATTCCCTTCCCAAGACGCATGACAGAGAATCCAGCATTCGCATCTTCAGCAATAAAGTCCATAGGATGATATTTCGAAAGAAGCTCAACGAAGATATCCCGGTCTACAAACCAACCAGCGCCATGGGGAAAGTTAACGCCGCAAGTGCGATTCTCAGCGAGTTTGACAAGACCAGCCATGCGATACTCACAGTCCTGCCAAGAGACCATACCGAGAGGAGTGTCACCATCTGCATCAGTACCTGCCAAAGGAAACGCAACGGCTCGTAAGTGGTCGTTCATAAGATGAATAGGATGGCGATAGTTTTCGGGAAGGGAGACATCATCGTCTGTTGTCAAGATGTATTTATAATCCTTGGCAGCTAAGGAGCCGACGAGTTGAGCAGCGTTCTTTGAACCGATGGGTGACCAGATGTAGACGAGGTCAGGGTGAAGATTCCTGAGCCAGTGTCGGAAGGAGAGATCTTGTGGGTATCGAGATCTACCGTTATCGATGATAAAGATGTCTTGGGGTCTGAAATGGGGATATGCAGACTCGATCACCTTTCGTAAGGCCTCGCGATCTGAGTTGTGAAAGGGAATCACAAAGGCAGTTTCCCAAACTCCCGAAGTGGTAACCGCCAACCCGCGCTCCAGATCACCAGGACTTTTCTCATTCACAATATCCTGCACAAATTGCGAGGGATGTGCCATGGGCGGGTTACATGGCGGAACTCTCGCAATAGACAAGATTATGAGAAACATGAGAGGTTCAAGAGTAAGAACAATGACGAGAACAGACAGTATGTAACTTCGAGTTTGAGCAAGGGCCTTTCCCATCTAGTCAGTGAACTAGTTCGATATGACAAGTGCAGCAACGCAAGACATGACAAATGCAAGTGCGGCGCCTTTCTTCAGGGTCATGGGGTAGATGTACTCTTTGGGGTGGATAAGTTCCCAGAAAGCCTTGGGGGAGAACTGACTATTCAGTGAGCGCCAGAATCTTGTCCATAGCGATGTCTTTTTGGTAGGCTGGGGAGACCTTTCAGGGCAAAGGATGCTGCTGGTGAGCTTTTCGCTGGACAAGCTGCTTAGGGATGTCTGAGAAGGAGAGGAAAGACCATAAATGCCAACTTTGCGGGCACTTCGGTCTGAGGAGATGGCGGGTGGCGGTGCAGATGCAAGCATTAGCAAAAAGACCGAATCTAGATCAGATTGTCTTTGTTGGTACTCGAGAAAACCGTTCGGAAAGCGGGCAAGATAAGTCGCGGGACCGGGATCCG